>MU120014.1:0-10000 GCA_014904845.1 Acephala macrosclerotiorum | reverse complement strand
TAACCACCTTTTAAAAATACACAAGAATTAAAATCCCAAGTATTTCGAACAATTCTAATTAAATTGCTTCCTCGGATTGTATTTCATTTAACGTCTTAATAGAGAAGTAGAGTGTTAAACTCAGAGAATGCAATATTTAAGCGAGTTTATTAGCGAATTGCATCATTTTACTCAACCCTTTTATTACTAGCCCAAAATTTACCGGGAATCTACTTGCCATTTTATTAAAACTTAGAAGAAATATGCGTAATGCTCTAATTAAAAGATCCCGCGACTCAGATATCTAGTAATTAGGCGGAGATGTGGGTAAACTTTGAAGTGTTACCTGTAACTTTTGGTGGTAAAACGGCAAATCACGGGAACTTAACGGAGGTGACTGTAGACGAGAAGGAAGAGCAAGTCGTTCAAAGCTCGATGAGCAAGGAAGACAAAGCTAGCAACCAAGATGGAGTAACGACCGCCCGGGAGGGCACAAATGTTCCGACAGAGGGTAGTGGGGTCGCAAAAGAAGCTTCATGACATGGTGGCGGAAGAAGGTATTCTGCTGTCCTATGAATCTTTAGAACCATAGAAAGACTACACTAGTCTCACAAAGTCTTGCAGCACAATGGATATCGAATACTTCGGTCTGCAAGTAGCAGGAAGCACAAGTGTTGTAACAGCCACATACGTGGCTTGGTTAGCAGATGAAAGCCTAAGACCTTAGTACAGTCATATTCCTGGAATGTGTCGCTTCGGCTTTTTTTGCCGGAAAATGCCGATTTTTTAAAAATGCGTTATTAAAATTAATAAAAAATTAAATCTCAACAACGCTCTTATATTTTAATAAAAAAACTTGATATTTGAATAATATTAATATAATATTTAAATTTTATA
Source organism: Acephala macrosclerotiorum (assembly GCA_014904845.1). Classification (NCBI taxonomy): domain Eukaryota; kingdom Fungi; phylum Ascomycota; class Leotiomycetes; order Helotiales; family Mollisiaceae; genus Acephala; species Acephala macrosclerotiorum. The sequence continues at coordinate 9,124 of MU120014.1, read as the reverse complement.
ATTTAAAATTTAAAAAATTAAAATTAAAATTAAAACTAAAATTAAAAATTAAAAAAAAAAAAAAATTTAAAGTTTTATTAATAAAATTTTAATATTATATAAAATAAATATTTTTTTTTAAATTATTATTAATAATCTTTTAATTAATTTATAATATTTATTAGAAATTTAATATTTAATAATTTATATTAATATTAAATTATATTATAAATTTTATTTTATAAATTTTAATTAATTTTATATAATAATATAATAATTTAAATATTTTAATAAAAAATAATATTTTATTTATTTATAATATTTATTAAAAAATTTATATTTAATAATATATAATTATATTAAGTTTAAATAAACAATTTATAAAATAAAGTTTTATTAATTTTATATAATAATTTAATATTTTATTAAAATAAAAAATAAATTCTTATTAAATTCTTTTTTATATTTATTTATATTTTTATAAATTTTTTAATTAAATTTATTTATATATATATTGAAATTATTATAATACTTTTTTGAAAATAATATTATTAATATAATATAATATATAAAAATTAGAAAAAAAATTTAATATAAATTAATTAAAAATTTATTAATAATAATTAAAAAAAAATAAAAATTTTATTTTTTTAAATATTTAATAAATATATCGAAAATAATTATTAAAAAATAATATATAATATATAAATAAATAAAATATTATTTTTAAATTTTTAAAAATATTTAAATTATTAAATTATTATAAAAAATTAATTAAAATTTATAAAATAAAATTTATAATATAATTTAATATTAATATAAATTATTAAATATTATAAATTAATTAAAAAGTTATTAATAATAATTTAATTTTTTTTTTTTTTTTAAATATTTAATAAATATATTAAAAATAATTATAAATTTATAAAATAAATTTTATATTTATATAATATTAAATTATTTATTTATAAGTATTAAAAAATAATATATAATATATAAATAAATAAAAAACTATTAAACGTTTTTTAAAAAAAATTAAATTTTTTTATTTAAATTATTATTATTATTATAATAATAATTATAATATTATAAAATAATTTTTATAATTTTTATTTATTAAAATATTAAAGAGTTTAATTTTATTCGATGTTTTTTTTAAAAATTGATGTTTCTCGGCAAAAAAAAGCAAAACGACACATTCCAGGAATATGACTGTAGTTATGGCCTAGGATTTAGCGAAGGTAGCGCTGTCTTCCTGGCACAGACGCTACTTTCCAGCGATCTCCCACCACTAAACAATTTCGGTAGTATCAACCATCGCTACCGAGTAGAGCATGCCCCGAGAAACTCAATTTCGGCTTATTGGTCTCTTTCATTTGATCTTTATCACTTCTCGTCGCAATATACACAAACAGGGACGGGCTCGGGTTCGGCTGATATAGACGGTGGAAAAGCTGAAGCTGACAGGTAAGATCTTACTTCCCTCCTGCTCCGACCTAATGCTATTGCTAGCGACACGCTAACTGGCTCGACCTCGCACTTTTGCAATGCTCAAACCTTCTACTTCAGGTCCTCTTCTGCCCCGAAACCGAATGTATGTGACAGTGGCGTACAATACCAGGCTCGAGGCGTCCCAACCTTCAAAATTTTCACGAAATCTGTCTTCTTGTCTTCAAAATAATTGATGCCCATCAAATGAGCGGCTTGAGGTGGCATTAATAGTATCGGAATTACGAAATGGAGCGCCAGAACGGTCTAAGAACAAGAGTCGCAAAATCTAAGTCAATAGCGTCAAGCGTGCAGAGACTATGTCTATGTCAACTACATTAGAAAGACTGCTCGACGGAAAGGTCTATCATACTGGAACGATGGTATTTCATGAAGGAGGTTCGTTTCATCCCATTAATCGAAAACTCAACTCATATTTTTGGATTGAGGTCACGTGAATCAGGCCATCCCCCCTTTTCTTTCAAGCGAGCATTCCCCGCTCGTGTGGCCCAAAGAAGACTTCTGAACACAAAACTGATGATCCATAGATACAATGAGGAATTGGGGCAAAGTTCTCAACCCAGATACCTCTCCAGTATACGCCAAAATTAACACTCCAAGAAATGCTAGGGGTACATTGCCATCACAGACACAATGGGAGCAGCCATGACTCCCGAATTACTGAAAATGCATCCTGATGCAGTTATGGTTTGTACAACACGAGAGCTAGTAGCGTGGTGGCAGAGTTGGACGGGTATACTGGCAATGCTCTGCCTCCTTGGACGATGAAAGTGATGCTTGCACTAGTACCGATTTTCAGATATTTCCCTTACACGATTCAGGAGCTTTGAAGAAGGTTAGGGAAACTCTATGGCATCGAACTAATAGAGCCCGGTAACAAAGGTGAGATCATTATCTTCGGAGCCTTCAACTGCGGAGTGCTGACGAACTACAGATTACATCACGATGCATAACGACTGGCTGAAGCGAGCTGTCCCTCCCGAAAGAGTTCACTTCTTCAGCGTGAAAGAAGGCAGGGAACCTCTTTGCAAGATTCTTGATGTACTGGTTCCTGATGCGCCATTTCCTTGAGCGAATGAGCAGGCCGCGATGAAGAAGTTGGCGGATACGATTATGAGTCGGGTGTATTTACAATAGGGTTTGATTATTGGTTCTGCTAAAGTTGGCGTTGCTGCAGTAGTGATGGGGATGAAGTATCTGAGATGAGACTGCTGCAATACTTGGGACAAGAAAGCATCTCAAACCATGTACCATCTTTCCTTGGTGTTTGCTAGCTGTCAAGACGGAAGTGAGCGTTTCTTGTGTCTTTTGATTCGCCTGAAGTCAGTCAATGGCTTTTGTTCTGCAGCCTTGTCCTAGCTTCTTCCATCACATTGTCGCAATAGCCAGAATGTTTTTCTCCCCTTAGGCCATTTCTTCCTAGTCGGAGGCCCCAGGAAAGGGGACTTTGAAAGCTCATGAGGTAGAAGTATATGGGAAACCAATATCGTCCAATGTCCCAGACGGCTAACTCATTGTGACGGAGGTCCCATCAGACCTTCAAAATCTAATGGAAATGTCCAATTCAATGCTCGAGGCCGCCGTTCCCGGCTCACCAACAAACAACATGCCCTCCCAGTACCAGCTTCCAGACGAATACAAGCCCGACGAGGAGAATTACTTTCCAAAACCACTGTGCCAAGTCATATCCGTCGCCCGCATAACTCCCGACCTAAACCGGACCTACCCGGGCTAGAAATCCACTTACCTTAGGGGAAAAGTCGGCATCAGAGTCGAGTGGTCCCATGATCCATTGGTGAGGCCAAATGATGAGAATAGTGAGCCCTTCATAGGCCCATGAGAGAGATCAAAATTAAAGTTCTGTTCTGTCCTACCAGTCATGTGCTGGATCTACCGAACTATTATATACTATGGGAGGATGCAGCATATGTATCTTACGCGGATCTTGAGCAACGTGTAGAACCCGAGCCGGTCCCAGAAGTTGCATCGTAAGATCCTATTGCACCAGCAGCTGCTTCGCCCAACTCTGTTGGAGCAGAAGCCGCGGATCCTACTCGATTGGATGAGGCACGAATCGATGATTAGTTGAGTTTTAAACAGGTCACTTCGGATCTCGCTGAGCTGGACGGACAACAAATCGGTGCCCTTCTTCACATCAAGCGTGTTCCAAAGAATGCCAAGAAGGTGAACCACGGAACGGAATTTTATATGGCGATGGAAGTCGGAGACATCTGTGAGGTCTTGGACATTGCTTTCTCAAGAGAGGGCGACGCTGTAAGTGGAAGAGAGATCATTGAGTATGAGGTGAAGAAAAAGCGCACTGGAGTTCATGTCTTGGCTGAGTGGAGCACGTTCTTGGAAGTAGGTCCTACGGAGATGTTTAAGTGCACTCGTCAGAAGTGCAGGTGTGTGTATGTGGATTATGAGAAGAGCAAGCAGTTTGTTGCTGGTGGTTGAGCTCATATAGCAGGACAGATACCTTTGGAGGCACAGCATCTCCACCTTCCCAGATGCTCATATCTAACGAACAACACCAACCTTAGGAAATCGAATGAAAAGAATGCGTTTTAGTAGAGCCAATGTGCATGAAAGGAGAGGAATAGTTTGCTGTGTGCGGAAACTTGACTACAACCACAATGCAAAATCCCCTTTCCCAACGTTGCTTACCATGACCAAAACATCTAGCCTTTGGTAAGTCTTTATTCTGCACCTAAACTCAGCATTCAAAAGACGCATTGGTGTCTAGTCTTTGCATCCTGCCTAGAATTCTGGAATGAGGAAGCGTTGTCGTATAGTCGGGGTCTGGACTATATGAAAGTCATCTCCTCCCCAAAGTATGTCAAGGAAAATTCACAGAATTTCCACTTGACTTTCTCGAAGAATGTCTTCGGCGTCAGCCTACAATATCGCAGCGGAGCAATCTTCTCCCACTTTAAGCAACAGATCCACCTCGTTTCCAAGCGAGAAGCACAAGATGTTGAGCCCAGCGACCCGACCTGGCTTCCCGCCTCGCCTTTCGAGAATGTCTTCATCCATATGATGCTTTTGAAGTTGGTGATATCTGTGCACTGAGGAGACCCTGACTTTGGTATCCTGGAAGGCTTTCTTGTAGGTGGGCGCTCGGGAGTTGTGTGACTGCCCTGGGCAGGAGTGTAGATGTGCTTATGAAGATTGTGAGAAGAGCAGGGACTTCGCAGGTATTATCAACCAACTCCTTCTCTGTTGTGCTTCGCATTCGGTTGGTAACGAGCCTGGGATCATAAGTCTGTGCTTTTCAGGGCTTTTCAGGGCTTCTCGCTAACAAATAAACGCTAAAACCGAATATCGACTTTTGAATCAAAATATAAACATACTTAATTAATTTATAAAAAGATACTTTAGCTTTTGTCAAATAATAAACTACGGTCTTAAAAGATTTTAATTTGTAGTTGTTTTATACTTTTTAAGTAACGGCGTAGACTTTGAAGTTCTTCGCGAAAAAGTAGCCTGAAAACAGCCTGAAAAGCACAGACTTATGATCCCAGGCTCGTAAGCTTGCCGCTCTTGCTCAGGCGCTAATCACCCTCAGCTTAGCCACTTTACCCGAGTAGTCTGAGCGGCCTGAGCAGCCCCTGAGTACCTCGATGTGTGATTTTGCGTTTGCTTCTAGAAAAGAGTCACGACTAGAGAGAAGTTGCACCGGCTGCCGGGAGGGGAGAAAAAGTTGTACGAAAGGGGGTCCTCGATTCCTTGTAAACCATAACAAAATTATATAGTTTGAACGAGAAAATTCGCGGTTTATAGAATCGAGTTACAAATTCGGTGGTAATTTGGTAAATTTCGAGCTGGTATCAGTATAGATTGCAAGGAGCTGGAGACCTCTGTCGGTCTCGTGAATTCTGGCAACCCCCTTTCGTACTTTAGGTATTTAGTACCTTGGTATTTCTTGTTATATTCTTGGCACGCCGCGCTATTATTTGTTCTTTGATAATTTTAGAATGATATTAGAATAAGAAGGGCGGTAAGTATTTGAGAGGATTTGAGAGGATTTCAGCGGATAAAAAATGGGGGCTTAAACTCCTAGCGCTCAGTCCCGTTCAGCCTTTTTCGTTAAAACATCCGTAGAGAGGCTGACAGGGATAACCCTGGGTAGTATGCAAGACCTTGGAAGTGTCATTTTCGCTTGCCCTCAAGCTGAAAGTTGCTATAGGCGCTTGACGCATCCCATAGCATACCATGCGCGGCGGGCCACAATACGCCACTCGATACCCCACACTCATCACTCAAGTTAATAGACTCCATCAGGGTGGTTTGCAGCGACCATTAGGTCAGGGCGCTCAAAACATAGCTCTGATCATTGAAATAGGTAGGTGGGGATTCTAAGCTGCCCCGTCTATTGCCCCAAAACACGCCTAAATAGACGGACTTCTCTTATGCTAAATTTTGCTGTACAATAATTTTAAATCAAAGACAAGGGCATGCATGATTGATGAAGGGCCAAGAAAACTTTTGCGTCTAAGAAACGAGATCCTTGCTGTGCTGGAAAGAGGGCTTTTCTGCCGTTTCCTGAGAACCCAATACATCGTCCGAAACGTTCTACTGCCATTCGCGATTCTGTTCCAAGAGGGTTCAATAACAAGTGTCAGGTATGATAAAAGTCCGAAATTTTAGGCGCCCCTTATTTTTTTTTGAACGGCGAGAGAAGCCCCAGATGTAGATGAACATATAGAACAAACATCTAAAACGCCATGTACATGTCCCTCGGCAGTAACAACTGTCCGTCGTAGAATACAAAACAAGAAAACAAGAATGAAGGGTATAGTACATGGCTCCGTAAAAATCCCTCGATGACCGTATGTAAAATAGAATAAAAGGATAAAAAGTATATGTCGAGGATAGTTTTTAAATACAGGAGGCTCTATAGAACGGAAAGAGAGACAGAGACCCCGTACAATAAAGAGAAAGATAGAGTCAACATAGACTTTTGGAGAGGACAAAATGAAAAGGCGAGAACCAAAAAGACAGGAACGAAAGTAAATAAAAAAGAGGTAATGAGGAGTAGAAAAGCTCTAGTAAGAGTCAGGCGGAGGAGCTTCAAGGTTTCTCTCGCACTCGAAAGACGGGCCGTATCCCGAATCAACAGTATAGACAGAGTGTCCTGTATTGCGATTGTCCCCGCCATTCAGTATCCCCGACATCTGTCGTCCTAGGGGCACGTCGACTTCTACTGCCGGTAACGTAGGAGAAAGCTGGGAAGGACCAGGTGGGGCGGTATGGATATTTTCCTCGCGGGCTCGGTTACTCAAACTGCTGAGCTTGTGCTTCAGCTTCTTGAAGGACGTATTGACCATACCGCTTTGTGATGAGCCAGGTCTGGTTTGGCTGGTTATGCTAGTTGGATTGCCGGGAATAAGAGCAGTCGAGACTTCGGCAGAAGGTACTTGATTGCTCCCAATGGTGGAAGTCCTCCGGCTTGAGACGGCTGATCCGAATCTAGTGTTGCTCGGAGCGGTTGAGATAGGGAAGCGACCACGAGCACTAGAAGGTTTCCGTATCGAGGTCAGGCTTCTGCTTTGAGCTACCGCAGTCTCGTCACTTGTGACGCTACCGAGGATGCTAAGAGGGCGGGGCTTAGCGGTGCGTGATGGTCCAGTGTGATCTGAGTTTCCAGTTTCGTTGGTGTGGTGGAACTGGCTGGACTGCGCTTTCTGAGGTGTAGGTTTCCGGCGAATCGTGTTAGTTTCGCGGCGGAGGTTTTCCTGGAGCATTTTGTAGAGTGCTGCTTCATCGTACTGCGGAGTTGGTTGTTGGCTCGAAATCTGCAGGTTCTGTATTTGCTCCTGAAGGTCCGAAACCTTAAACATTGCGGCCTGAAGTCTCTTGATGGATAGGTCTAGTGCTTCTCTCGTCTTCCGGTGTTCTCTCTCTCTCTGCAACTCTTCCGCGAGGAGGATCGTGCTTTTCTTATTAAACCTCCCATTGCATGCTTTTGACTTCGAAGTAGTCGATATCATTCCCGAAAAGAACGATTTCTTCGAGGTTTCAGAAGCAGCCGGAGCCTTTGCCATGCCATCGTGTGTAAAATTTGTGGCAAACGCTTCGGCCGAACTGGTGCTAGAAGACGCAGACGACATTGTGCGCTTATTCTGTCGTGGACGTTTGCGAGAAGGGCGGGTGCTTGTCGACTTAGAGGGCACGTCTCTGGAGTCTAAGCGTTGAATTAGAAATGGCGGGCACTTAAAGCGTACGCATATACGAACCTGAAGACGAGATAGTCGGTTGGACAGTGTCAACGAATATATTTTGGGGTGATGTGCGATCATCAAGTAGCGTAGGGTCGACCATCTTGTGGAAATCGGGATAGTTATCAATATAAACGCTCTGGTAGGAGTCATAGAAAGTCCCATGAGAGACTGGATTTGTACTTTGAAAAAATGAAGTGCTAGTCTGCTGTATATCATGATACCCCCCACGTTCTGGGAGATTCGTCAATATCTCAGTGTTGTAAACGTGACTTGCTTTATCGGCGAGTTACGTACCTGCAGTCGCCTCGTGCCTTTGGAAACCAAGAGCGTCTGGAACAGTCGGATCGACGTCCACTTGACCATATTCAGATAATCCGGAATGTGAATTTTGATCATTTTGCCAATGCATCGATGTTCTTCTAGTATCGACTCTCGAAGGAGGGAAGTGAGTATTTGCGTGTCCGGGACTGATAAAGTTCCATGCGGAATCAATGGGAAAATTCTGGACAACCCCATCAGCACTCATGGATGTCGAGGGGGGACCTATGGTCTTCTGTGGCAGGCTATCATGTCTAGAGGGGAATGTAGCTGTCCATGAAGTCGGATACTGTGGTTCACTACTGCACATAGAGGAATGACCATCTGAATCCATGGCAGTATAATGATGCTGATTGGCAATGGGTTCACTTTGGTTCTTAACAGGATGTTGATATTGAGTTGAGGGGTGCCCGGTTCCGATGGCCGTGGGGTTGGTGCGTCCCGGTATTGTTTGTTGCTTCCACTAATGGGACTGCCCATTTGAAGAGCATCCTTTTCTTGCGGGAACCACCTAGGCATACAGCAGAGGCGTAGTGTGCTCGGCCTGACGTTCTATTGTCAATAAGTGAGGCGGAAGATAAGCAAGAGGAGGTTTTCTCTCCGAAGAACGTACCTGGCGTCCGGAGATAACAGTCTGCGCCATTTTCTCCTTTCCTCTCTCACCTCTTCCGCAGCAGGCAAGCCGTCCAACCATTCGCCTTGAAGTCGTTTAACAATTGTGGGGTAGGAATTTGATACCTCCTTCGAAGCATATCAAACACTATTTTCTTGTAACATGCCAATAATCTCCTCCTTGAAACACTCAAATTCCTCTCCGATGATGGCGTTCTGAGACGGAATCTATTACAGGCAAAGGCCATAGTGTGGATATAAAGTGTATGTTTATAATGTGTTTTATTTAGCAGTGAAATAAAAATATATATAATATTAAACACGTAATTATTCTAATAAAATTATTAATTAAAAACTCGTATTTAATTAATATTAATAAAAAATATATTAAAATAAATAAAATAAATAAAATAAATAAAATAAATAAAATAAATAAAATAAATAAAATAAATAAAATAAATAAAATAAATAAAATAAATAAA
>MU120013.1:0-10010 GCA_014904845.1 Acephala macrosclerotiorum | reverse complement strand
TTATATATTAATAAATCGAATTAATAATTAATATTTAATATTAATAAAAAATAATAATAAATTTAATATTAAATTTTAATCTAATTATAAATATAAATTGAAAATAAATATAATAAATTCTCAAAAAATCAATTTTTAAAATTATTTTATTATTTTATTAATATTTAGTAATTTCAAAAAATAATATTTATATATATATTTATTAATTTTTTTTTTTTTCTTTTTTTATTATTTTTTTTTTTACGAATATTCGCGTTATTATTAATTTTTATATTATTACAAATTATTTATTTGTAATATTTAATATTACGATTTTTATTTTGTTTTATATATTCGATTTAATTTACAAAAATCGATTTTTATATCGTTTATTTTTTTAATTTTATCGTTTTTTTTTAAAATTTTTTTCGTCGCGTATTATTAATTTCTTTTTTTTTTTTATATATAAATTTTATTATTTGTATATATTTAAAATAAAATTAATTTATACTTTTAATCGTTTTATTTTATAATTGTATTTAATCAAATTAAAATTTGAATTAATTTATATTATTTGTATTTTTAAATTTTTCGTTTTATATTAAATCGTATTTTAAATTGTATTTTTAAAATTTTATATATAAATATAATTTTTTTCGCGATTTAATATTATAATTATTCGAATTTCAATTCGTATTGATTTAAAATTAAATTTAATATATTCGATTTACTTTTTTTTTCGTATTTAATCAAATATTTTTTCGTATTTAAATTTATTTAAATTTTTGTTTTTTTATTGAAATTTATTGTATTCTATTTATTATTCGATCGTTCGATATAATTTTAAATTAATTTTTTTATTTTTTTTTATATTATATATTTATTATTTTTATTTCGAAATTATTTTATATTTTTATTTACATATTATTATTATTTTAACGATTATATAAAATTTACGATTTTTTTATTAATAATTACTATTGTTTTTATTATTTATTTTTATTTATATTATTATTTTTCGATTTTATATTTATTTATTATATAATATTATACGTATTTCAATTTGATAAATACGTACAATAAAAGCAATTATAATAAAAAAAGAAAATCACTAAAATTATTTTGAATAAAAACAATACGAATTAATAAATTAAAAATTTTATTTTTAAATATTTTTATAATATTAACGAATTTTAATTATTATTAATAATTTGTAATTTTTAAAATTTAATAATATTTTATTAATCGATATTCGAGTTTTTATATAAATATAAACAAAACAATATATTTATTATAATTATCAATTATTCAATACAAAATTTAATAAATAGTATTATAATAAAAAAAAATATATAGTAATTTTGAATTTATTATTTTATTTACTTTGTTTTAAATAATAATTTTTAAATCGATTAAACAATATTCGATTTTACGTTCGACGTATTAATAATTTTTTTTTCTTTTTTTTATTGATTACTATAGTAATAATACAAATTCTAAAAAATTTAATTCATTTGATATAAATTATATATTATTAAATATCGTTATTTTAAATTGTATATATTATTAATTTATTTTTTTCGATTATTTAAAATATTAAAATTTTATTAAATGATTTATTTATAATAAATCAATAAAAAATAAAAAAACTCGTACTACGAATAATTATAATTTTTATTAGAAAACTAATAATAATTAAAATTTCAAAATTTCAAAAAAAAATTTATTTAAATAAATTGAATTTATTTAAAATAAAAATTCTATAGTAAAATTTTTTCGTATTATATATAGTACTATCGATCGTAAGAATTAATAAACAATTACAAGTATATATTAAAAAATAAAAAAATAAAAACGTTAAATAATAATCGAATTATAAAAATAATAAAAAAATTATATTAAAAATAAAAATATTGAATTTATAAATATAAAAAAATAATTAAAATAAAAAATTTGTTATTATTTACGATTTCAATTACGTTTTTCGATTATAAAAACAAATTATACAAATAAAATATATTAATTTTTATCGATTAATCGTTATTTATTTTTTTTTAAATCGATTTATTTTTATATTTATATTACTATTATTATCGATATATAAAACGTTATAATATTTTACGATATTTTTTTAATTTATTAAATATACGAAATAAAATTTAAATAATTTTATTTATACAATAATCGAAAAAAAAAAAATTTTAATACAATAAATAAAATATCGATTATTATATAAAAAATATTATAAACGAGTATTTAATCAATATAATATCGAGAATTGAAAAAAAAAAAATTTTAATATATTTGTATGAAAAAAATTCAATAAATTTCTAAATATTTTTATATTAATTTCAATTAAAATATATTAATTATTCTCGATTTTAATAAAACGAAAAAACAATTTAAAAATATAATATCGTTTAATTTTATAAATTCGAAATTTTAATTATTAAAAAAAATAATAAACGTTTTTATTTTTAATCGTTTATATAAAAAGTTTATATTATTTTTTATTATAATTTATAATTTAAAATAATTTGAAATTATTATTATTATTAGTAATAAAAATAGTACAATTTTTAATTATTTTATAAAAATTTATTGTATTTTCTATATTCGATTTTTTATTTTTATCGTTTTTATAAAAAGATATTTTAATCAAATAATTTATTATTAAAATATGTTTTTTTTTATATTTTATTAAATTATATATATTTTTATTGTATATTCGTTTAATTAATTAACGTTTTTTTTTATAATTATATTCGAAAATTAATAAAACAAATATTAATTAAATTATTTTAAAACGTTTATTAAATGAAAAAAAAAATTCGAAATTTTATAAAATTATTAAACGATATATAATATATTCAAAAAACTATTTCAAATAAAAATTCGACGAATTATAATTTTATTATAATAATACGAAAAAATACAATTAATATATTTATAATTCTTTTTAATTTTTACGAAAATATAATTTTATAAATAATATCAAAAAAATATATTTTTAACGAATTATAAAAAACGATCAATAAATTTCATTTTATATTTTAATTTTATTACAATTTATAAATTATTATTTGAATATCGATTTATATTTCAATTTTAATATTATATTATATTTATTTAAATATTTTTACAAAAAATCGAATATTATTAAATATATTATTTTTAATAAAATAAATAATAATATTTCGAAATTCGATAATTTTTAATTAATTCAATAATTTTTATTCAATAAAATCGTTTAAAAAATTATAAATTTTTATATTGTATATTATATATCGACAATTTATTTCGTTAATTTATATTTAAAAAACAAATAATTAAAATAAATATTTTATCGAAAAAAAATTTCTAATATTATAAAATTATTTATTTATTTTAATTAATTACAAAAAATAATATTCGATTAATTTATTATTCTCGATTTTTATATTAAATTCTTTTATATTTTTATTATTAACAAATATCGCAAAAATTTAAAAAAAAAAAAATAATAAATTAAAATTTAAAATAAAAAAATTGTTCGATTATTTATAATTATTAAAAAAAAAAAAAAAAATTAATTATTATTCGTTTTTATTTTTACAATATTAATAATAAAAATTTGTATTATTTTAAATATTTATTTTTACGATTTCTAATTAAATCATTTGTAAAACTTTGTATAATCAATAAAATAATTTTTTTTTTTTATTAAACTATATATAAAAATCGAAATTTATTTTAAAATAATAAAAAAACTTTTTTTATTATATAAAAAACAATAAATTAAAACGATTTATTTGTATAATTATATTTTTTATTTATGAAAACAATAATAATATTTAATTATATTTTTTATTTATAAAAATAATAATAATATTTAATTATATTTTTTAAATATTTGAAATTTGTTTATTATAAACTTATAATAAATTATATTAATATAAATTATAAAAATTAAAAAAGCTCTTTTTTTAATATTAATTATTATTTAAAATTTTATAATTCGAGTTTTATAAAAATCGAATTTTTAAACGTAAAAAAAAATATTTTCAAATTTATTATTATTTTTAATTTTTTTTAATTCGACAAAATTTTTTACAACGAAAAATTAATAATTACGAACAAATTTTCAATAATAAGTAATAAAAAATCTATTAATAATTACAAAAAAAATTTGAAAATAATAATAAATTAATAAAATATATATTTATCGAAAAAAGAATTAATTAAAATAAAATTTTTATTATAAATATATTAATTTCTAAATACAAATTTTAAAAAGAAATTATTATTATTATTAAAACAATAAAATTATTTATAGTATATTACAATCGAAAAATAATAATATATTTTTATTTCAATATATTTATTAATCAAATTATAATAATTTGCAAATATCGAGTTTTTTTTATTAATTATTATATCGAATTAATACGAATTATTAAATTTATTATTTGAAAAAAAATATTAATAATTTATAAAATTAATATTAAAATTATAAATATTTAATTGAAAATTTTTATAAATAATAATAATTTGTTTAAAAATATTTTATTTATTAAAATTGAAAATTTTAAACAAATTATTTTTATAATTAAATATAATAATATTCAAAATATTATTCGAATTTTTATTATTATTTCTATTATTTAAAAATCTTTTTATTTATTTTTTTTATATTAATTAATACGAAATATTGAAAATATAAAATAATATAATTATATTAACAATATTCAAAAAAATAAAAAATAAAAATTTACTATCAAATTATAATATATCGAAAATATTAAAAATCTTAAAATAATACTCGAATTTTTTTTTCCTTCGAAAATATTTTTTAAATCAATTATTTATATCAAATAAAAAAAAATTTTCGTATTAAATAAATACGTAAATAAAATTAATACTATTATATTTAATCGATTATACGCATTTAAAAAAACGTATTACGAATTCGATTTTATTAAAAAAAAATATATATATATTTAATATTTATATTACAATTTTAAAAAATTATTTATTTAAATTGTACAATTTTGAAATATTATTAAATCAATTTAAATTAAAAAAAAATTATATTTATATTATTATACGAAATTTGAATTTAAAAAAACGATTTATAAAAAATATTAAAATTATTATTCGAAATTTGTAAAAATTATTTTATTGTTATACAAATTTTAAATAAAAACAATTACGAAATTTCAAATAATAAAATTATTTTTTTGAGAATTATTTTCAAATTTAATTCAAATAATTTTAATTAAACTATATAATAATTTCAATTTTTATTAAAATTAATTTATATTACAATTTTTAATTTTTATTAAAATTTAATACTAAATCGAGTAATTTTTAATTTTAAAATTAAAATTTTCGTATATAAATAATTATATATAATTTTAACGAGAATTAAAAATCGTTTTAATAAATTAATTTTTTATAATAAAAATAATTTCAAATATAAAATAATTAATATCGTTATATAATAACTTTTAATAAACTCGAAAAAAACAATAAAAATAGTAAATAATATTCTATAAAATAAATATTTTATTATAGTATTAAAAAAACAAAAAAAAAAAGTAAATTAATCGATTTTAAATTAATATTAATTCGAAATATTTCGATTTATTTATTATATTAAAATATATAAATACAAAAATAATTATTTAAAATAATTAATTTAATTAAATATAATCGTTTTTATTAATTAATTAAAAATAATCGTTTTTAAAATCAATCGATTAAAAATAATCTCTTTTGAAATCAATCGATCAAAATAATCGTTTTTATTAATTAATTAAAAATAATCGATCTTAAAATCAATCGATTAAAATAATTAATCAAAAATAATCGATTTTAAAATCAATCGATTAAAAATAATCGTTTTTGAAATTAATCAATTAAAAATAATCGTTTTTATTAATCGTTTTATAATAATTATTTCGTTATAATTTATAAATTAATAATTTATATATTTATTAAATTTTAAATTTTATTTTTTTATTTGTTAATATAATTATATTTAATTTTATAATATAATTATTTATATTTATAATTTTATTATTAATTATTATTTTTTATTTTATTAATATTTGTTTATTTATTTTTTGTTTTAATAATATATTTCTATTTTTTAAATAAATTTTTTTTATTTTTTTTTATTTTTTTTTTAATTAATTTCTTTTGTATTAATTTTTTTTTTTAAATAAATAAAATTACAATTTGAAAATTTGTTTTATATTATTATTTTCGACGTATTATTATATTCAAATTTTATTAACGAGTATTATTATCGTATTAGAATTGATTTCAAATAAAATATAATTGATTTTATAAAAAATTTTAATAATTATTTGTATTTTTACGATTAATTAAAATAATATATAAATTTTTTTTTTTTTAATTAATAATTGTATTTTTGCGATTAATATATTAATTTTTTTTTCGAAAAATATTAATTCAAATAAATTAATTTTCGTAATAAAATCAAAAAATTTAATTTTTGATTTATTCGTTATTTTAAAAAAATAAATAATTTTTAAAAATTATTTTTATATTGATTTTAAAAAATTTAATAATATCGTTTTTAAATTGTATTTATAAATTATTTATTAATAATAAATATTAAAATAATATTATTATTAATCGATTTATTTAATATATAAATTAAATTTATTTTAATTATATTTATAATATTAAAATTTATTAAATTGCATTTAATATTTATTTGTATATATATTTTTTATAATATTATTAATTTTAATATATTTAATAAAAAAACTTTTTTTTATTATATAAAACGCATATAATAGCGTTTGTATATATTTTACTCGTTATACGATTATTATTATAATTTGATTTTCTTTTAATATTTTATATGTAAATAATATAAAAATATTAAAATAAATTCGTATTTTAATAAGATTTTTTTATATACGTAATTGAAATATATATTATATTATAAAATTTTAATTTATTAATTTTATAAAATTTTTAAAATAAAAAATATAATTAATAAATTAAATTTTTTTTTATTTTTTTAAATAAATAATTGGTAATATTTCAATATATATATATATATAAATATAATTTATTTTATTTTAAATATTTTATTTTAATAATAAAAATAATATTGATTTTTAATTTGTAATAAATTTATTTATTTTTTTGATTTTAAATGTATTTAATTTTTAATTTATAGTAAATTTATTTGTTTTTTCGACTTTGAATTTGTTTAATAATATAATAAGATTTCAATTAAATAAAATTAAATATCGAATTTTAACGATTAAAAAATTTGATATTAAAATCGAAAAATATAAATTTAAATAAATTATTTGAAAAAAAAAATAAAAATACAAATAAATATAAAAAGTAAATAAAGTAAACAATCGATTTTTTAGATTATAGTTTTAATATATTATAATTTCAATTTTAATATTAATTTTTTTCGATTTAAAATTTAATATTAATATTTTATTATAAATTTATAAAACTTTTTTAATTATTTTTATAATTCTTTGAATTAAATTTTATTTTGATAATTTTTTTTTAATTTTTTATTTTGATTCTAATATTTCTATTTTTATTTGTAATCGTTTTTATTTAATTTCAATTAAAATAATAAATTTAAATAAAATATTAAAAAAAATAATTGCAAATTTTTAAAGCGAAATAATATTAAAATTATTATTTCGATTACATTTATACAATTTATTAAAAAATTACGATTTACAATTTTCAAAAAATAATATTTTTTTCAACGAACGTAAACTATTTATAATTAATAAATTTTGAATCGAATTTATCGCAAAAAAATTGTATATATAAATAATAAATAATTTGAATTTAATTTAAACAAATTCGAGAGTTTTAAATACAATTCGAAATCTCGTTTTTTAAATATAATTCAAATTTTATTAAAATATATAAAATATTAATTATTTTTTTCGTAATTATTATATTGTTTGTTTTTAAATTCGTTATTAAATTATTTAATAATTCGATCAATATTTTAAATCGTAGATTTTAATTTTATATTATTTGAATTATTATTAAATCGATATTAATTTTTTGCGATTTTAATAAATTGTTTTTAAACTCGTAATCGATTAAAATCAATATTTTTATATACGATTTTAAAAATTAAAATATAAATATTTGTATTCGATTCAATTTTTTTTACAATTACGATAATATGTTTATAATTAATGCAATTATTATTAATATTACTTTATTTGAAAATATTGATTTTTTATTATTATTATAAAATTTTTTATTTATTAGATTTTTTAATATTATTTAATTTTTTATTATTATAAAATATAAAATTATTTTTTTTTTATTATAATTCAAATAAATTCTCTATTAATTCTAATAAAAACGAGTAATTTTATTTCGATAATAGTAATATAATTTTAAATAATTTGTTTAATAAAATTTTATTATTCGAAGAACAATATAATAATATTAATAAAAATTCTAATATTAAAATTTTAATAAATTTTTTTTGATTTCAAATAATTAAATCGATAAAAATTGTTTTTATTAATAATTGAAAATTTCGTAGATCGATCGTAATAAGCGCGAATTTATTAGTAATATTATTACGAATAAATAAATATATAACGATTTAAATTTCTCAAATTATTATTCATTTTTCGTTTTTATTTCGATTTTCAATAAATATTTTATTTTCGCGTATAATTATAAATAATCGAAAACGATTTATAAGAAATTTACTTTGAAATATTAATAGTATAATTTGAAAATTAAATTTAAAAAAGTTTTTAAAATTATTCGAATTATACAAAAATAAAATCGTTAAATTTACGTTGTCAAAATTGAACGTACTAATAATAAATACAATAAAAAATATATTATTAATAATTAGAATTTCAAATAATTTTATATAAATTATTATAATAAAAATAAAAAATTAAAAAAATATATTGTTTTAAATAATTTCTCGAGTAATATTTGTACTAATTATATTTTAATTCAAACGATAAAATGTTTTTTACGTTCTTTTGAAAGTAAAATTTATTTTGATTTTTAATAATTCGTTTGTATTAATAGTAATTACAATAGTATTTAAAAATACTATTAAAATTTTTACTATATCTCGATTTATTAAATAGTATTTTCATAAAAATACAAAAAAAAAAAATAAGTTTTTAAGTATATAATTTTAAAAATTGCGAATTATTAAATTATAAAAATAATATTTTAAATAAATAAAAACGTTTTAAAAATTGATTTAATAATAAAATTCATTATTATTAATTATATTAATATTAAAAAAAATTAAATTATTGTAATATTAATTTTTTCGCGTTTTTATTTTATTTGAAATTATTTTATTCGAAAGTTTTTTATCGATTTTATTAATTCTTCGTTTTTTATTTATTTTAAATTTATTAGTAATTTTATTTCTCGATATAATTTCAATATTATTACTATGAGACACTTTTTAAAAATTTCGAATTGACGTATTTTTAATAATTTTGTAATTCATACATTTTTTTTCAATAAATTACTATTTTGAAAACTTAAAAAAAAACGTCGAAATAATAGAAATTCGATTACTAAAAATAAATTAAAAAAAATATTTATTTCGAAAATTAATAATATATCGTATTAATTTTCTTTGATTATAAAAAATAATTCTAATAAAAAAAAATAATATAAATTTACTTTATATAATAATAAATTGTTTTTTTTTTGAATTATTTTAATAGTTTATAATTCTATTACAAAAATTGTATATAGTAAATTTTATATATTGATTTTATTATAAAACGAATATATTAAATATTCGAAATTATATTAATATACTTTTTCGAAGTAATTATTTTTATTATTTTTTATAAATCATATTTCAAATTTTTAAAATAAACGTTTTCAATTTAATAATTATTTGTTTTAAATTTAATTTTATTGTTTTTTTTAATAATTACATTATTATATTTATATATTTTTATTAGAATTTTCGATTTGTTTATAAATTTATTTCGCTTTTTTTTTTTTTT
>MU120009.1:0-10092 GCA_014904845.1 Acephala macrosclerotiorum | reverse complement strand
TTACAATTTTATAATTTTATAAATTTTTAAATTATTAATATTTTTAAACGTAAAATTTTAATTATTTTATATATTAAATAAAAATTTTTATTTTTTATTTTTTAAAAAAATATATATTAATAAAAAAAATAAAATATAAAATAAATTTTTTTTTATATTTAAATTTTAATTCTTTTTTTTTTATTTAATAAATTTTTTAAAAATATTTTATTATTTTTATATTTTTTATTTATTAATACGTTTTTTTATATTTAATAATAATCGTTTTAAAGTTTTTTTTTATATTGATTAAAATTATATTTAATTATTTTATATTTAAAAATATTAAAATTAAATTTATTATAATTATTAATTTTTTAATATTTAATTAAATTATATAATTATTTAAAATTTAATTCGAATTTCAATTTTATAATAATAAATATAAATTTTCTTTATTTAATATTTTTAAATAAATTAAAATAAAATTATTAAAAAATATTTTAATTTAAAATTTTTTTAAATTTTATAATTTTAAAAAATAATTTAAATGTATATAATAATAAAAAATATTTTTAAATTTTAAATATTAATAATTATATTATAATTATTATTTATTATTTTTTAAAATTAAATATTATTTTTAATAAATACGTAATATAATAAAATAATATTAAATTTATTATTTTAAAATTTATTTTTTAAATATTTTATTTAATTATTTAAATTAATTTTTTTATTAATTTTATTAAAATAATTTTTAAAAAAAAAAAAATATAATATTATATTTATTAATAATTTCAAATTAAATAATAAATTTAACGTAATAATATAAAATTTAAAATTTAAAATAATATTAATAAATATTCTTATTTTTATTAATTAATATTTAATAAAAATAATTTAATATTTTTTAATTTTATATTTTATAATTATAAATTAATATAAAATTAATAAATATAAAAAAATATAAAAAATATAATATTAATTAATAATAAAATAATAATCGAATTTTTTATTTTTTATTATTTAAAATAAATTATTAAATTTATAAAAATATTTTAATTTTAAAAAAATTAATATTAAATTAAATAATTTTTTATAAATTTTATTTTATTTTTTGAAATTTTTCGTAGTTTTTTTATTAAATATTAATTCGTAAATTAATTTAATAAATTAATAAATTAAATCTCGAAAATCGTTTTAAAATAATTTATAAAAAATATTTATTAAAATATTTTTAAATAAAATAAATATTTTAATAAATTCAATTAAAATTAATTTAAATTTTTTTTTTATATTTTATCAATTTATTTAAATTTTTATTTATTTGTAAATATATAATAATTATTTTTTAAAAATATTTTATAATTTATTTTAAAATATTTAATATGTTTTATATTTTTTTAAAAATTTAATATTAATAATAAATGTTATTTTTTAATAATTTATTAAATAATTTAAAAAAATTAAATAATAATTTCGAATTTTATTATTTAAATATTAAATTAATTATTTTTTTTATTAATTTAATAAAAATTTATATAATAATATAATATTTATAAATTTATAATAAAATTTTAATTAAAATTTTTATATTATATTATTATTTAAATTGATTATAATTTATTTTAATATTAATAATAAAATAATAAATATTATTTTAAATCGATTTTAATTACATTGAAAAACTCGAAATAAATTTATTAAAATAATATATAAAAATTAAATAATTATATTTTTTCGATATTAAATTATTAAAATTTTATTTATTTTAATATATATTAAAATAATCGTTTTATTAAAAGAAAGTTTTTTTTATATTTATTATTATTATTTTAATATTTTTAAATAAATATTTAAATAAAATTTTTAATAAAAAATTTATAATTAAATATAAATTTTAAAATTTTTCGAATTAAATAATAATAAAAAAAATATTTTTTGAATTTTTTATCGATTATTTAAAAATTAATTACGATTTTTTTCGTTTTTTATTAATTGTTATTTAATATATTATAAAAATTTTTATAAATTATATATATTAAATTCGCGTAATTATTAATAATATTATTTATTTTTCGAGTATTATTTTTAAATAATAATTAATTATAATAATTTTCAATAATAAATTTATTAATTCGAATTTTTAAAAATTAATTAATTAAATTTTAATTATATTTAAAAATAAAAAAAATATAAAATCGTTTTTTATTAAATTTTAAAAAAATATTAATTAATTTTTAAATAAAATATAATTTTTTTTAAATCGTTTAAATTTAAAATTTTTATAATAAAAATATTATTTCGTTTATTATTTTTAAAAAAAGTATATTATATTATTATATTATTTTTATTTTTATTCGAATTTAATATTTTAAAATTTATAAAATTTTTTTAATATTTTTTTTATTTATAATCTCTTTTATTTATTTTATTAATTTTATATTATTAATTTTTTAAAATATTAAACGTTTTTTTATTTATTAATTAATTTTTTTAATCGAATTAATAATATTTAATTCGTATTATAATCGTTATTAATATAATATTTAAAAAATTAAATTAAATATTTTTTTTAATTTTATATAAAAGATTTTATTTTTTAAAAATTATATATTTATATTTAATATTTTTTTTAATATTAAATATATTTTTATTTTATAAATAATATAATTAAAAAAAAATTATAATTAATTTTTTAATATAAAATATTTAAATTAATTAATATTAAAATTTAAAAATATTTTAATTAAAATTAATTTATAAATTTTAAATTAAAAATTATATATTAAAAATATTTTTTTAAAAGTTTTTTAAAAAATTAAAAAGTATTTAAAATTCAAAATATAATTATTATAAAATTTTTAAAATTAAATAAAAAAATTTAATACGATTTAAATTAGAATTTTATTATTTAATAATTCGTATAATATATTTTAATTCGATTAAATTAATACGTTTAAATATATTTTTATTAAACAATTTTTAAAATATTATAATTAATATTTATAAATAATTATAAAAAATTAAATTTATTTTTATTAAATAAATTATTAATTAATATTTTATTATTATATTTTTTATATATTAATTATATAATATACTAAGATTTAAACGCGATAAAATAAATAAAAATTAAAAATAAATAAATAAAAATAAATAAAAATTAAAAATAAATAAATAAAAATAAATAAATAAAAATAAATAAAAATTAAAAATAAATAAATAAAAATAAATAAATAAAAATAAATAAATATTTAAAAATAAATAATTAAAAATAAATATTAAAATAAATATTAAAAAAAAACAAATTAAAAATAAATAATTAAAAATATTAATATTTTATTCGTAAAAAAATATTATAAAAAATATTAATATTTAAAAAAAAATTATTAATAATAATATAAATATTTTAAAAAAAATCGCGAAATATTTTAAAATTATATATATTCGTTTAAAAATAATTAATAAAATAATATTTATTTTAATTAATAAAAATTATATTATTATAAAATTAAATATAATAATTAATAATAATATTTAAAATTTATATTATTTTTATTTTTTAAATAAAATTCAAATTTGAATTAATTAATATAAAATAATTTATTAAATTAAATATTAAAAAAAAAAATATAATAATAAAACGAATAATATATATAATTATTCGAAAAAAAAAAAATTTATATTTATAATATACGAAATTTAAATAATAAAATCGTTAAAAATATTAAATAATTTTAAAAAAAATAATAAATAATTATTATTTAATTATTTTTTTTTTTTTAATAAATTTAAATAATATAAAAAAAAATATAATTATTCGATTTAATTTTTTTTTTATAATTTTAAATTAAATTTTAATATTATAATAAATTAAATTTAATTCAAATAAATAAAAATTTTTAAAATAAATTTATAATAATATTAATTATATATTTAAAATAAAATATCTTTGAATTAATAATAAAATTAATAATTTTTAAAAAAAAAAATTAATAAAATTAATTAATAACGAAATAATTCGTAAAATAAATTATAAAATAAATATTTTCAAATTAAAACGATTAAATAAAAAAAAAATATATTTTATAATAAATAAATAATAAAAAATTTAAAATGTTTTTTTTTTTAATAATAATAAAAACTTTTCAATTTTTTAATAATAATATTTATAAAAAAAAATTTATTTAAAATTTATTATTAATAAAAAATCAAATATAAAAATAAAACAATTTTATTTATTATTAAATATTTTTTATTAATTTATAAATTTATTTTAAAAATATAATATTTTAATTTTCGAATTAATAATATTAATAATAATTCGAATAAAAAATTAAAATTTAATATAATATATAATATTTTTTTAATTTTTATTATTTTTATTATAATTTTTTTATTAATGTTATTATAAAAATTAAAAATTCGAAAAGATTTTTCGAAAAAAAAAAAAAAAAAAAATTTTATTTTTATTTTTAATATTAATATTTTTTAATTTTTTAATTTTTTATATAATTATATTTATAATAATTTTTTAAAAAAAACGAATATAATTTTAAATAAATTAAAATCGTAAAATAAATAATTATTTATAATAATAATATAATAAATAATTTTTTAAATTTTAAATTTATATAAAATCGATTAAATTTTTTAATTTATTTTTTTAAATTAAAAAATTTTATATTTTATATATTAAAAATATAAAATTAAAAATATAAAATTAAAAATTTAATTTATTAAATAAATATAATAAATAATCGAGAAAAAGTTTTTTAAAAATATAATAAAAAAATTTGTTTTTTATATTTTTATAATTTTTATATTTTTTAAAAAATATTTAAAAATAATAAATTTTATTAAATAATTTCAAATTTTTATTTATATTAATAAAATACGAATATTTTTTTTTTTAAATAAATTAAATTTATTTAATTTATATTAATTTAAAAAACGTATTATTTTTATTTATTAAATTTATTATAAAAAAAAAATTAAATAAATATAAAAATAATAATAAATTTCGAAATTATTTTTTTAAAAAAATTTATATTAATTAAATAATAATAATTTTCGTAATAAATAATTTTTTTAATTTAATATATTTTATTATTTTTAATTTTAATATTAATAATACGATTATTTTGATAAAAATAATAAATTTGATATTATTTAAAATAATTAAAAACTTTTTAATTATATTTAATATTAAATTTATTTCAAAAAAAAATTTAATAATACAAATATAATAATTTAAAAAAAATTTAATTTTATAATATATTTTTATTATAATTTTTATATTATTACGATTTATTTATATATTTTTAAAATTAAAATTTAATATTAATAATAAATATCGTATTTTTTTAAAAATTTATTTTTAAAAAAAAAATTAATATAATTAAAATATAATTATTAATATATTAAAAATTATATATTTTTTGTAATATATTTAATATTATTATTTATTTTAATTATTATTTAATATTTCATTAATTTATTTAAATTTTTATATATTTTTATAATATTATTTAATAATAAATTTTTCGTATATATTCGAAAAATCGTTATATAATAATTAAAAAATTTTTTAATTCGTTTATTTATTAATTTATTAAAAATAAAATTTTTTAAATAATAAAAATATAAAAAATAAAATTTTATTATATTTAATTAAATATAATTTAAATATAATAAATAAATTAAATAATTATAATTTTATTACAATTTATAATATAAATAAAAAATAATATTTTTATAAAACGATAAATATATATTATAAATTAAAAATAAACGTAAATTTATATAAATAAAATAATTAATCGTTTAAAATAAAAAGTTTTAATAATATATTTTTTTTTAAAATTTCGAAAATTATAAATAAATAATATATAAATATTATTTTAAATTTTTAAATTAAAATATTAATAAATTTTAAAAATTATAATAATTAAAATTAATTATATTTTAAACAAAATAAATAAAATATATTATAATTTAATTTTTTAATATTAAAATAATTAAAAATTATTTTATAATTTTTTTAAATATTTTAAAATTATTTTTTATTAATTAAATTTAAAAAAAATTAATTATATTATAAAATTTTTAATAAATTAATTTTTTTTTTATTATTTAAATTTTTGAAAATATAAAAATTATTTTTATATATAATAATATATTTTAAAAAAATTTAAAAATCGTTTTTAAATTTATTATTATTTTTTTTATTAATATATAAATTTAAATTTATACGAATTTTAATTTTAATTTTATTTTAAAAAATGTTTTTATTTTTTGAAAAAATTTTATTATTATAATTTTTATTAAAATTATTATTTTTTTTTTATTATTAAAATTAAAATCTTTTTTTAAATTTGAAATTATTATTTTTTAATTTAAACGATTTATTTATATAAAAAAAAATTTTAAATAAAAAATTTAAAAAAAATTCGTAAAATTAATAATAAATCGATAAATTAATAATAAATATAATACAATAAATTTATTAAACGATAAAATATTAAAAAAAATAATAAATATTACAAATAAATAAAAAAATAAATAAAAAATAAATAATTAATAATAAATATTTTTAATAAAAAAAATTAATATAAATATTTTATTATTAAAATTAAAAATCGTAATTTAATAAAAAAAATTATTTATATTAAAATTTAAAATTATAAATTTTATTTTACGTAAATTACAAAAAAATATAATATTAAAAATAAAAATCAAAATTATAAATACGTATTAACATATAAAATAATAATAAAAAAATTATATAAAATATTAAATATAATATAAAAATTAAATATTATATAAATTTAAATATATTTAATAATAAAAAACGTAAAAAATAAATAATATTTTAATTTAAATATTTTATTTTTTTATAAATTAATATTAAAATATATAACGTTTTAATATTTTTTTAAAAAAATAAAAAATTGAATATTATATTATTTGATTTAAAAAATATAAAAAAATAAAATTTTAAAATAAAATTTTTAATTAATATTCTTTATAAAATATTAATTTTAAAAAAAAAAATTATAATTAAATTTATAAATATTAATTATAAATATTTATAAAATAAAAAAAAATAAAAATAATAATAAATTAAAAAATATTATTTTTTAAAATTTTAAAAATTAATACGATTTTTAAATTGAATTTAAAAAAATAAATTTATAAACAATATATTAAATATTTAAAATTTAATAATAATATAAAATTAATTAATATAAAACGATATATAAATAAAAAATATTTAAAATAAAAATAATATTTAAAAAAAATTTTAAATTATAAAAAAATAAAAAATAAATTTAAATAAAAAAAATTTTATTAATAAAATTAATAAAAAAAAAATTTATAAAATAATTAATATTAATAAAACAAATTATATTTATTAAATTTTATTAAATTATATTAAAAAAAAAAAATTTATAATAAATTTAATAATAAATCAAAAAACGAATAATATATAATATTAATATATAAAAAAAAAAATATTTTAAATAATATAAAATAATTAATAAAACGAATTATAAATTAAATCGTAAAATAAATCGTAAAATAAATCTTAAAAAAAATTATAAAATAAATTATAAAATAAATAAAAAAAATAAATAATTTTTTAAATTAATAATAATAAATTAAATAAAATTATAAAATTTAAATAAAATTAAAATTATTTTTTTTTTTTTTTATTTTACGTATTTTATTTTTTTTTATTCGATATTTATTAATAATTTTTACGATTTAATTTTTATAATTTAATAATTTTTATATTATTAAATAAAAAAAATTTATTTTATTATTATTATTATATATAATAAAATTAAAAATTATAATTATTTTATATTTTAAATTATTAATATTTTTTCGATTTATATTTATTTTATTTTTATAATTATTAATAAACTTTTAATATTTATAATTAAAAATTTATTATAAATAATATAATTATAAATAAAATTTAATTAATTATTTAATATAAATATTAAATAAAATAATAATAATATTAATATTTATAAAATATAATTTATAAATTTTACGTATTTTAATTTTTTATATTAAAATAATTTTATGTAATTTAATTAAAATTTTTATAATTAAAATAATTTTAATAAAATAATATACGTAATTATTAATTATTTAAATTTTAAAAATATTTATAATAATATTTAAAATAAATATATAAAAATTTTAAAAAAAAATTTTAATTATAATATAAAATTTTTAATTAAATAAAAAAAAATCAATTAAAAAATTTATAAATAATTTATTAAAAAATATAAAAAAAATAAATAATATAAAAAAATATAATTTTAATTAAAAACTATTTATAATATTATAATTAAATATTAAATAATAATATAAAAAAAAAATAAAAAAAAAATAATTAAAAGAAAACAAATAAATATATTAAAAAATAAAATAAATAAAAATAATCTCGAAATAATAAATTTATTAAATTATAATAAAAATAATAAAATATTAATATTAATTATTAAACGTAGATTTTTATTTGTTTTAATATTAAAAATCGAATTACGTATTAAAAAAAAATTTATACGTTAATTTAATTTTAATAATTTTAATAAAAAAAATTGAAATTTGAATTTTTTAATATTTTTTTTAAAATATAATAAATAAAAATAACGCGAATAAAATTAATTAATATTATTATTATAAAATATTTTATATTAAAAACTAATAATTATTTAAATTTTTTATTAAAATATATATATTTTTTTAATATTTAAATTAAAAAAAAAATTAAATATATTAAATAAATTTTTAATTAATATTAATATTTTATTATTTTAAAATATTATAATTAAAATAAATTTAAAAAATATAAAATAATTAAAATTTATTAATATATTTAAATAAAAAAAAAATTATATTTTAAAATAAATAATAAAATTAAAAATATTAAAAAAATATAAAATTGAAAATTAAAATAATTTAATAAATATTATAACGAAATAAAAGTTTTTTTTTACGAAATTAATATTAATATTAAAATATATTTAATTATAAAAAGCGATAATAATATAAAAAAAAAATTATAATTATAAAATATTATTTTATTATTAAAAATAAGAATTTAATTAAATTTTATATAACGTTTTAACGTATTAAATAATTAAATAAAAATAAAAAATAAATTATTATAACGAATTACGTTTTTATAATTAAAACGTAAAAACGTATATTAAAATAAAAAAATTTTCGTAATCGATTTTCGAAATTTATTTTTTAAAAATTAAAATTTTAAAATTTAATTTATTTTTATATTTATTATTTTATATAATTTTAATTTGTTTTTATATTTATTTTATTATTTATTTTATTATTTAATTTTAAAAATTAAAATATTTAAATATATAAAAAACGTAAATATTTTTATATTAAAAAATTGTATTATAATTTACGTTCGTAATATAATTATTTTATTATAATAAATAATATATTTAATTTATAATTTTTTTTATATTTAAAAATTTATATATTATAATACGTAATAATTAAATTATATATATTATAAAATTACGTAAAACGAATTACAATTTTATTTATTTTTAAATTTTAATATATTTTATTAATATTATTAAAAATATTTATTATTAATAATAAACTAAAAACGAAATAAATAAATAAACTAAATAATTCATTAATTGATTATAAATTGTAAATTTAATAAACGCGTAAAAATTAAAAAATATAATTTCAATTCTAGTACAAACGATATTAGTTCCAATTTGGCCTAGTATCGCACGTGATTATTAAACTAATATTATATTTATATTAGTAATTTTTTTTTTATAATAAAAATTAATGCAATTTAATTATTTAAAAAAGTGTTTTTATTTTATTTCTTTATTATAATTCGTTAATACGTAAAATTTATTAATATTTTAATATAAAAATCATATAATTAAACTTTGAAAACAACGTTAATAAATTAATATTTTTTCGAAATTCGTCGAGAATTATAAACGTCGAAATTAAAATAAATTTTTTTTTTTTAATCTTATAAATTAAACAATTACAAAATTCGAAATATAACGTAAAAATTTTTTTTTTTTT
>MU120008.1:0-10119 GCA_014904845.1 Acephala macrosclerotiorum | reverse complement strand
TTATAATTTTTCGTTTAAAAAAATTATTAAATATATAAAAATTAAATTCGAAATTTTATATATTTTAATAATATATTAAAAAAAAAAAAAAAAAAAAATTTATAAAATATTATTAAAAATAATTTTATTAAAAAATTAATTAAAAATTTCGAATTATTATTTAATAAATTATAATAAATTCAAAGAAAATAATCGAAAAAAAATCGTAAAAATAATAATATAAAAAATTATATTTTATAAATTTATAATAATATTAGAAAATATTATATATATTTAATAGATTTTAAAAATACATTGAAAAACGTTTAATATTAATTGTAATACGTTATTTAATTAATTAAAAAAAATATATATATATATAAAATAATTAAATTTTAATATTTATTTTATCGATTATAAATATAATAAATATAAAATAAATAAAAATCGCAATAATAAACGCAATTAAAATAAATATAATTACAATTATAAAAATTAAAAATATAATAAATATAATTGAAATAATTATTCGAAAAAAATAAAATATTATATTTATAAAAAAATAAAATATTTTTTAAAAAAAAAATAATAAATATACAAAAAATTTAAAAATAAAATTTATTTTCGATATAAGAAATACGTTTTTATAATAAATTATTAAATTTTTTAATTTATAAAAAAAAAATAAAAAAGATTCAATAATAAAAATAAAATAAATATTTTTGATATTTTTATTTTAAATATAAAAAAATTCGATTTTAAAAAATAAAAAAAAATTAATTAAAAATTTGTAAAAATTAATTTTTTTATCATAAAATATATTAATATTAAAAAATTAATCGCGAAATTAAATAATTAAAAATAATATATTTTATTTAATTAAAAAAAATTTAAATTAAATTTTTTTTTAATTTACAAATAAATATATTATAATTTTTTTTTAAAATATATTATTAAATATAAATATAATTATTATATTAATTACAAAATACGATTAATTTATAATTTTATAAAAAATCGATTTATAAATTAAATTTAATATTTCGAATTACAAAAAAAAATTCAATTTAAAATAAATAATATAAAAATTGAAAATATAATTAAAATTTATATTTTTATTAAAAACGTTATTTTTTACATTGTATTTTATAATATACTATTTTTATTATTTTTAAAATTTAATTTAATAACGTAAAAAATCGTATAAAAAAATACGATAATAATATAATCGTATTAATTATACGTAAATAAAAATATTTATAAATTTTATTAATAAAATTAAAAAAAGTTTTTGTTTAATATTATTTAATAAATACAAATTTATAATACGTATATAAAAAAATTAAATATTTATTAATACGACAATTTTTAAATATTTTTAATAAAATTAAATATAAAAATTTTATATTTTAATAATTAAAATAAATAAACAAATTTTATTATTATTATTAAATAAATACGAAATTATTAAAATAATTTAAATTTTTTTTTTAATTAATTTCAAGTTTAATTATTCGATAATTATTAATATTATATATTTAAATAATAATACGATTTTACAATTTGTAAATTTTATTATAAAATTTTAAAATGTACGATTTATTATGAAAATATTTATACGAATAATATAAAATATAATTAAAGAATATTAAATTAATACGTATTCAAAATCGTTAAAAGTTTTAATTTATAATATTAAAAAAAAATTTATATTAATAAAATTTAAATAATAAATAAAAATCGTAATAATAAAAATAAAAAAAATTTTAATTAAAAAAATAAAACGAGATAATATTTTATTATAATAAATTTATACGATTATATTAAAAAAATAATAAAATATATTACAAAGAAATAAATATTACAAATAGTAATAAAAGTTTATAACAATCTAATAAAATTAAATAAATTTATATTTAAAATATATTTTAAAATTTTCAATATAAAGATTTTTATATTAATAATAATAAAAAAAAATTATTCGTAAAATAATAAACGAATTTCATTGTATATAAATTAAATAATAAATTAATAATATTTTAATAATAATATTTTTTTTAATATTTTAATTATTTTAAATTTATTTAATAATTTTAACGTTTGAATTTTTAAAGAATATAAAAAATAAAAAAAATTATATAAATTATTAATAATTACAAATAAAGAGTATATTATATAATTATTTTATAAATTAATAAATTTTAAATTAATTGTAATAAAATTTTATTTTCGAAAGTCGTAAATTGAAAAATCGATAAAAGAATAATTTATAAAAATTATATAAAAAAACGAAAAATTGAAAATAATAAAAATAATATAAAAAAACAAAAATTAAAAAAATAATAATAATAATTATTTAATTTCAATTGAAATTCAATTTAAACGTTATAATCGATTGAGAAATATAAAAAATAAATTTAAATTTATAATTTATTTCGAATAAAATTATTTTAATTTTATAAATATTAATAATAATAATAACGATTTTACGAATAATAAAATTTTTAATTAATATTATATAAAAAAAAAAATTACGATTAATATAATTTATATAACGAGTAAAAAATAAATAAATATAAAACTTGTAATCAAATTACGAAAAAAAGAAATTATTATTATATTTAAAAAATTTTTAAAATTTTATAATAAAATTTTTTTTTTATTAAAAACGTTTTTAAATTTATATAATACGATTTAATAATATATAAAAATATTTTGATTTTTAAATTTAAATTAATATATAAAATTAAAAATAAAATAATAAACAAATTATATGAAAAAACGAAAATCGTAATTTAAATTTTTAATAATAAATTAAAAAAATTTATTTTTATAAAATTTTTTATAATTTAATAAATAAATTAAAAAACAATTATAATTTTAATTTAAAATTATAAAATGTTATATAAATATATATATAATTGCAAATTTTAATTTAATAAACAAATTTTATTAATTTATTAAAAAAAAATATATATATATTTTTATTTTAAAAAAATAATTATAATTATAAAAAAATTATTATATAAATTCGTAAAAATAAATATTTATTAATTTATTATATAATATAAATATTATATTTTTAAATTAAAAATAAAATTTTCTATATATAATTTTTGTTTTTTAATTGAAAAAAATTGAAAAAAATTTGAGATTATTAATATATAAATAAATAATACGTTAAAATTATTAATATTACAATTTGTAAATTTAAAAAAAAAAAAAATTAAAAAGAATTAAATTGTAAATAAAAAAAAAAAAATATTTAATATTTACGAATTAATTAATATTTAATAATAAAATTATATAATTATTAAAAAAAAAAATATATAATTTAAATAAAAAAATAAAAATAAAAAATTTATTTTAATTAATATTAAAAATAACAAATTCGTAAAATATATATTACGTTTATTTATTAATTAGAAATTGTTTTTGATTTATTAATTATTATATAATATCAAATTTCGATCAAAAAAAAACGTAATAATTTTGAATAAAAAATTAAAATAATAATAAAACAATTTATTATATAATATTTATTATATTTTAATTAATTTAAAAATAATTAAAATATTCGTATTTGTAAACGATTTATATATTAATAATATCGATTTAAATTCGCAAATTAAATATATAATTATAATAATTAATAAAATTCGAATAAAAAACGATTTTAAAATAAAAAATAATTTAATATATTAAAATTCTACAAAGTATAAAAAAATTACTCAAAGCGTTTTAATATTTAAAATTTACGAAATAATTAATAAAATAAATATAATAATTATAATACTTTTTATTATTAATATAATCGCAAAATAATTCGATTTATTTAATATTTTTATTATCGTTTATACGAATTTGTATTTTTTATATAATTGTTTAATAAAATTAAAAATAATAAATAAAAAACGTTTTATAATTAATATTATAATTTTAAAATAATTATACAAATATAAAAAATTATAAAAAATACAATAAATATATAAAAATAATAATTTAATAAATATTATAATAAAATTTAATTTAAATAAAATTTTATAAAAATTTATTAATATGAATAATTTTATAATTAAAATAAAAAAATAAAAAAATAAAAATAAAATCTAAAATAAAATTGAATTTTATTTTCGTAAATTGAATAAATTAATTCAATTTAAATTAAAATTTTAAAAATATAAAAATATAATTAATTATTATTAATTAATTATATAAATTACAAATTAAAATATTTGATTATTAATTTAATAATTTTATTATTTGATTTATTTATTTTATTATTAAATTTTCGATTTTATTAATAATAATATCAAATACAATTTTTTTATTATAATAAATCAATTTTAAAAAAAATTTATATTTTAACAAATTTCGATTTTATTAATTAATTTTTAAATCGATTAAAATATCGTATTACAAAAACTCGATCGTATTCAAAACGCGTCGAATTACTAATATTTTCAATAATTATACGACGCTATTAATATTACGAATAAAAATTTATTAATTGTACAAAATACGATTTTTTAAAATATAATATAAATAAAAAAAACTTTATAATACGAATATAAAACAATTAAATTATTAATTTAATTATTTTTTTAATTTCGATTATTAATTTATATATTAATTAATATTTTTTCAATTTTTTTATAAATATATAAATAATTAAAAATTGAAATAACGTAATTTATAATACGTTTTTTACAACGATTAAAATATTATTAAATTAAATTTTATATTAATTTTACGAAAAAAAAAATTAATTAAAATAAAAATTAAAATATATATAAAAAAAAAAAAAAATTATAATACGAAATATTAAAATCAAAAAATATTTTTTGATTTTAAAACGATTGATTTTTTTTTTTAAAAAATTACTCAATTAATATTATATAAAATTATTGTAATTTTATAAAAAGTTTATAATATAATTAATATAATTACAAGATTTTTTTATTTGTTTTTTTTGAACGAGCGATTTTCTATAATCGTTTTATAAATATTAAATTTTTAAACTATAAAATTATTTATTAAATTTACAATTGAATAAAAAATTATATTAAAAAATAAATTAAATCTTTACTATAAAAATAAAAATTATTAGTATCGAAATATATATACGTATTTATTACGTGTTTTAACTAAGAGAAAATTAATGTAAAAATTGAAAATATATTAATATTTTCAATTTTAAATTTAATTTTTTAAATAATTAATAATTTTTATATTTAATACGTAAAAATTACAATTATTAAACGTAATATATTAATATATTCAAATATTTTAATATTATTAATAAAATTATCGATATAATTAATATAATTCGATTTTAATAAAATAATTTTATATTAAATTTTATTTTAATTAATTTAATAATATTTATAAATATTTTTATTTTTATACGATTAATACGATTTTATTTTTTTAAATTAAATCGTTTTTGAAATTATTAAATTTAAAATTTATTATATTTATATTTTAAATATAATATAAAAATAATATATTTATTAAAACGATATAAAATATAATAATATTTATAAAAGTATTTATTCGAATAATTTTTTATAATAATATTATTTTTTTTAAATCGAATTTTATATATTTTAATTATAAATATATCAAATTAAATATTATTATTAATTTTTTATAATATTAAAAATTATAATTATTTAATAATAAATATATTTATTATTTTATTATTTAATATAATTTTTTAAAAATCTTTTAAAAAATATTAATTTTCGAATATAAATATTATATAATTATTAAATAAATATAATAAATTAAATTTTTTTTTTTAATAATAATATAACGAGTAAATTAATCGTTTAAAATAATTATTATTTAAATATTATTAATTATTTCGATTATAATAATATAATTTTCATTTTTATTTTTTATTTTTATATTTATTAATATTTGATTTATTTTTTTCGATTTATTGTTTTTTATTAAATTATTTATTTTTTTAGTTTTAATAAAAAGAATTTTAATAATATATTAATATAATTTTATAATTTGTTATATATTAAATTTATCGTTAAAATTTCAAATATATTTATTACTATTTATTTATTATATATTTTATTGATTAATAATTCGATTTATTAAAAATAAATATTTATAATTTTTATTTCGAGAATTTTTATTATAAATTTTTTTTTTTTCGTTCGATTTAAAAAATTAATTATATTTTAAAATTCGTTTATTATTACGTTTACGTTTTTTATAAATTCGATTTATTTAATATTATTTATAATTATCGTTTTTTTTATAAATTTTATAAATTTTAATATTATATTATTACGTTTCGTATATATTTATTTCGATTTTTTAAATTGTAATTTATTTAATATTTATAAAATAATTTAAATTAAAATTTTTAAAATTAATTAAAAAATAATTATAAATATTTTATTTTGTTCTTTAACGAGTTTATTATAATAATTTGTAATAATATTATATTATATTATATTGATATATAAAATTATTTATTTTTTTTTTATTTTAAAATATTTTTTTTATTATATTTATTATTATATTAAAATTATATTTTTATTTCGTAATTTTATTATAATAATATTTATTTATATAATTAATTAAATTAATAAAAAACGATTTATATTATTAATTTTTTAAAAATTTAATTTTAATATAATAATTATAAATTTTTTTAATTTATTATTAAAAATATCGTATATTTTTTTATTATATTTTTTATTATTAATATAAATTTTTATTAAATTTATAAATAATTTAATTAATATATTTTATTATAATTATAATTAAAAATTATTATATTAAAAATTAATATTTAATCGAATATTTTAATTTAAAATTATATTATCGCGATTTTATATATTATATTATTAATTTTTTATTTGTTAAAATAATTAATTTTAAAATTATACGTTTAATAATTATATATTTTAAAATTATTTATTTTAAAATTATATATTTATAAATTTTATATTTGAAATTAAAATATATTTATTTTACGATTTCGTTTATTTTTTAAATATTTTAAATAATACTAAAAAATAAATTAATTTTTATTTAATTATTTATAAAGAAAAAATTAATTTATTTATAATATTTTTTTATAAAAATATATATTTTATATATAAATAAAATTTTTTTTAAAATTTTATTAAATATTATTATTTATTAATCGAAATATTTTATTTATATATTTATTAAAAAACTTTTAAAAATATTTTTATAAACGATAATTAATATATTTTATTTATTTATAATATTTTATATTTTTTTAATATATTAATTCGATTTATTTTACGTAATATCGATTTTTTTTAAAAAAAAAAAAAATTTTTAAAATTTATTTTATCGTATAATTTTAAACGTTTTAATAAAAATAAATATTAAAAAATAAATAATAAAATAAATATAAAAACGAATAAACGTTTTTAATAAATAAATATTTCAAATAATTACAAAATATTATTTAAAATAATATTTAATTAATTATTTAATTAAATTTTTTATAAATAATTAAAATTTGAATTTTTTTTAAAATTAATATATTTAAATTTTTCGAATATTAAAAAAACGTTAAAATTTCGATTTTACGAAAAATAATAAAAAATTTTATAATTCAATAATATTTAAAAATATTAATTTAATATTTTTTAATATTTTTTAATAATTAATTTAATATTATTTAATTAATTTTTATTAATTTGTAATTAAAAATAATTATTAATTAATATTAATATCGAATTAAAAATATTATATTATTAATAAACGATTTAAACGTATATAATTTCTTTTTAAATTTTAATATATATATTAATTATATTAATTAATTATTTTTAAAAATAAATTTTAAATTTAAAAAATATATTAAAAAAAATAAAAATAAAATAATATTAATCTCGTACAATTTAATATCGTACGTAATATTTATATAATATTCGTATATTTATAATTATTTAATATTACGATATATAATTCGTTTATTGTTTATTATTTTAAATATATTTAATTTAATAAAATTTATAATTTTAAATAATATTAAAATATATAAATATATTTTTATTTTATTTTTCGATTAAATAATATTTAATACGATTTATATTTTATAAACGTATTTTTAATTTTTTTAATTTTTTATTTATTACGTTTATTTTATATTCGATTAAAAATTAAAAATTAAAAATTTAAACGTTTTATAAATATTTAAAATTAAAATAATTTTTATTAATATAAAAAAATAATTTATTTAAAAATTTTTTTTTTTAAAATCGAATAAATTAATAAATCAATAAAAATTTTATATTAAAATTTTTTTTTAAATTTTTATTTTTTATATTAAATTTTTAAAATTAATTTAATTAATTATAAAAAGTAATTAAAATTATATTTATTAAAAAAAGATTTTTTAATAAACGTAAATCGCGATTTATAATATTTTACAATTTCAATTTAAATTACGTAATAATTATTAATTTAAATGAATTATAATTAAAAATATAAATAATTTAAATATAAATTTAATTTATAATTTAATTATAATAAGTTTATTAAATTGATAAATTAATAAATAAAATCGTAAAATTTTCCAAATTTTAATATTTTTAAATTCGATTATATATTTAAAATATTTTAAATTTTTTTTAAACGTTTTAAATTAATTATTTTCGATCGAAATTAAATATAATTTTTTTTATTTTTATATTTTAAAAAAAAATTAAAAAAAAAAATTTTATCGTAATATTTTTTTTTAAATTTAAAAATAAAAATAAATTTTTAATTATTAATAAACGACGTAAAAATATTACGAAATTTAAAAATTTTTTACGAATAAATATTTTTTTATATTTATTTTATATTATTTTTTTTTTTTTAATAATAAATTTTTTTTATATTTTTAATATTATAAAATTAAAAAATTTAATATAATTTAAAAAAATTTATATTATTATTTAAATTTTATTATATTAATAACGATTTTTATTATAATAATTATTTTATTTTTTATTTTATTTTTTATTTTATTTTTAAATTTTTATTTTTTAAATATTAAAAAATATAAAAAAAAATATTTATTTTAAATTTTTATATTATATTACGATTTTTAATTTATATATTTTTTATTTAAATTTAATATAATTATTTTATTAATATTTATATTTATATTTATATTTTTTACGTTTTTTTAAATATTTTTATTAAATTTTTAATTATATTATAAATGTATTTTATTTTTTTAAATTATATTAAATAATATATTTATTAATAATATAATTAAATTTATAATATTTTTTAATATAATAAGAAAATCGAATTAATATATTATTTTAAAAAATATTATATTAAAAATTTAATTATTAAAATATTAAAAATTTTATATAAATAATTTTTTTATAACGTTTTATAAATAAATTTAATAATAATTAATATAATTTTTAAAAAAAATTTTCAATTAAAAAAAATATAAAATTATTTATATTTAATTTAAATTTTTTTTATTTTTTAATAAATTAAATAAAATAAAATTTTTAATAATTTTAATAAAACGTAAATATATATTAATAAATAATTCGTATAAAAATATTAAAAAATTTAATTATAATTTTTAAAATTTATTTATTTATATAATTATATATTATTATTATTATTATAATAATAAAATTATATATTTTCTTTTTAAAAATCTTTGTAAATAAATAATTTCGAAAATAATATTAATTATATATTTTTTAATATATAATAAACTTTTATTTATTATAAATTGATTAATAATTTTTTTTATTTTTATTTTAATTAATTTATAAATTATAAATTATTTCGAATAAATTTAATTTATTAATTAAAATAAATTGATTTATAATTAAATTTTTTTGTTTTTTTATATTAATAAAACGACGTTAAAAAATAAATTGTTTTAATAAATTTTATTAAAAATTATTTATATACGATTTATATATTTTATTTTTTATTATTATTAAAAATTGAAAATTAAAAATCAATTAATAAAAAAAATTTATTTTAATTATATTATTTGAAATTAAATAATTTAATTACGAGATTGCGAAATTACTAAAAAATATTAATTTATAAAAATTACGTATTAAATTACTCGAAATAATTAATATTAAAACGAATATAAAA
>MU120007.1:0-10164 GCA_014904845.1 Acephala macrosclerotiorum | reverse complement strand
AATTATAATAAAATTATATATATTTTTTTTAAAAATAATATTAATTATATATTTTTTAATATATAAAAACTTTTTAATTATTATAAATAATTAAATATTTTTTTAAATATTTTTTTATTTATTATTTTATTAATTAATAAATTAATTTATAATATTATAAATAATTTTAAATAAATTCAATTTATAATTAGATTATTTTAATTTTTATTTTCGTTTTAAAAAAATAATTATAATTAATATAATTATTTTAATTTTATATTATAATTTTTATTTTTATTTTATTTAAATTAAATTTTAATTTAAATTCGAATTATTTTTTTTATATAATATAATATCGTTTTATTTAAAAATATTTACGTTATATAACAAATAAATTTATTAATAAAATATAATAATTATTATAAAACGTTTTAATACGTTTATTAATTTTATAATAAATTTAATAAATTTAATTTTTAATAAATCGATTTTTAATATATTTTATATTTTAAATATAATTTGAAATTTATTATTATATTAAAATAATATATATTTTTAATTTTTTTATTAATTTAATTAAATTAATATTTTTTTTAATATTTAAATAAAATATAAATTAAATATAATTAAAAAATTAATAATTTTAAAATATATTTTATTATTTAAACGTTTTTAAATAATATTTATATAAAAATTATTAAATATTTTTATTTTATAATTAATTCAATATATAAATACTATTTTTGTAATAAAAATTATTAATATTTTTTAAATCGATTTATTAATAATTTAATAACGTTTTAATAAATTTTATTATATTTCAATTATTATAAAAAATATTAATTAATTATATTGATTTTTAAATCGTTTATTTAAAATAAAAAACGTAATTCGAATTTTTAAATTTAATTTTTAATATTGTAAAAAAAATTATTTCGTATTATTATATATATAAAAATCTTTTAATATTTATAAAAAAAACGTAAAAATCTTTTAATTAATAATTAATTTAAAATATTTGTAATCGTATTATATTATATTAAAAAAAAATTTAAATTTTTTTTTATATTATTTAAAATAATATTTTAATTATAATTAAAAAAAAATTTTATATAAAAATATTTATTATAAATATCGAAAAAATTTTAAATATAATTATAATGAATTTCGTTTTTTTATTAATAATTTTAATATTTAAATATATTAAAACGATAATTTTAATTATTAATAAATTTTTATTAAATTTTTTTTTTTAAAAAATCGATATATAAAATTATATAAAAAAATCAAATAAATTCAAATAAATAATTTTTAATTTTTAATTTTTTTTAACAAATTTTGATATAATTATTAATAAATAAATAATATGTATATTTAAATAATTTTAATATAATTATTAATAAATAAATAATATATATATTTAAATATTTTTAATTTTTAATTAAATATTTATATATATTAATTATTAAAATTTAAAAATAATTCGAAATCAAATTAAAATTAATTTTAAATCTTTATTTAAATTTTTAAATAAAATTATTATATTATTTTTAATATTTTTTTTATCGTTTTAAAAATTTAAAATTCAAAAACGTAATATTAATTTAAATATTTATAAGTTTTTTTAATAAGAAAAAATTTTAAATAAAAATATTATTATTAAAATAATTTTTATTTGTTTTTAAAATCTCAATAATAAAAATTTTAATATTTCGTAATAATTTAAAATAATAAATATTTACGATTTTTTAAACGATTTAATTTATATATAAATTATAAATAAAAATATTAATATAATATATTTAATATAAAAATATTCAATTCGAATTATTTTTAATAATATTAAATATAATTTTCAAATTAAAATCGATATATAAATTATTTATATAAAAAAAATTTTTATTAAATATATAATTAAATTTTTTTTTATTATTCGATTAATCGTATTAATTAAAATTTGAAATTTATTTTAAAATTTAAATTTTTTTATATTAATTATAAAAAAAATATTATAAAAAAACGTTAAACGAATATTTTATTTATATTTTTAATAAATAAATTTAATAATATATTAATATTAATAATAAATTTTAATATCGTTCGATTTATTATATATTTTTTATATTTAGTAATTATATATATTTAAAATATATTTATAAATTTAAATATATAAATTTAAATTTTGTAAAATTTTTTTTTTTAATAAATTATTAATTAAATTAAATTTAATTAAATTTTATATTATTTATTAATAAATAAAAATTTTTAAAATCGAAATTATAAATATATAAAAAAACTTAAAATATATTATAACGTTTAATATTATTAATAATTTTATAACGTATATTTAAA
This sequence comes from Acephala macrosclerotiorum, assembly GCA_014904845.1. Taxonomy (NCBI): domain Eukaryota; kingdom Fungi; phylum Ascomycota; class Leotiomycetes; order Helotiales; family Mollisiaceae; genus Acephala; species Acephala macrosclerotiorum. The sequence goes on along the minus strand of MU120007.1, from coordinate 7,833 downwards.
TAAAATAATTAAATTAAAAATTTTATAAAATATATATTTTTAATATATTTTAATATAAATAAATTTTTCGAATTTTAAAAAATAATTTTTAATTTTAATAAATATTAAATCTTTAAATAAATTTTTTATTTTATTTATTGTTAAAATAAAATTATTAATATTTTATATATTATATAATATATTAAAATTCGATAATTTTTTATATAAATAAATATATTTTAATATTTAATTTTAATTATTTTTTAAAATATTTTAAATTATTATAAAAATAAAAAATATATTATAAATAATTTTTATTATTTAAATTATATTATTTTATAAAAAATTAAATTTATTTATTATATTATTAAATTTATAATAAATTGTAATAATTATAAACGTTTTTTATATATTATAATTAATTAAATATATTTATTATTATATAATTTTAATTTTTTTAATAATATATTTTTAAATTTAATTATTATTAAAATATAATATAAATTGAAATTTAAATTATTTTTATTAAAATTATTATTATAATTTAATTTAATATAATCGTTTTTATTTGTATTTTTATCGTCGATATAAATAAAAAAATATTTTATTATTTTATTAAAATTATAAAATATTAAATTTTTTATATTCAAAATTAAATTACGTATAATAATATTAATTTAATACAAATTAGTAATATTATTATTTAATTTTATTATTATATAAATATTAAATTTTAAATTATAATTTTATATTTAAAAATATAATTATTAATTTTTTAATATTTTATTATTTCAATTATAAAAACGTTTATTAAAAAAAAATTTCGTTTAATTTTTTTATTTTAATTTTTTTTATTTTAATTTTATTTATTTTTTATTTTTTTTATTTTTATTTTTTTATTTTAATATTTTTTAATTTAATTTTTTATTATTTAATTTTTTTTTATTATAATTTTATTTATAAAATAAATTTTTTTTTAAAATCGTATTATAATTAAAAAAAAATAATAAATTTTAAATACGTATTATTTTTTAAATAAAATATATAAATAATAAGTTTTTTTTAAATTAAAACGATTTTTATAAATATAATAATAATATTTAATATAAATAATAATAAAAAATATTTAATAAATAATTTAATTTTAATTTATTTAAAAAAATTATTATTAATAAATCGATATTAAATAAAAATCGATTATTAATCGTATAATTTATAAAAATTTAAAAAAAATTAATTTTAATACGATTATTAATATTATTATTTTCGAAAAATTATTTAATAAAATAATAATTCTAAAAAAAATATTAAAAATATCAATTTATTAAATATTAAAAATAATAAATTAATTTAAATTTAATAATAAAATTTGTTTTATATAATTGTAATTTTTATTCATATTTTTTTATATATTAAATTACGTAATATATTTCGTATTATTTATAAATATATTAATTATAATTATAAATAAAAAATAATATTAATTTATTTATTTATTAATTAAAATATATATAAAGAAAATTAAAAATTAATTAATATTTAATTTAATAAAAATTTAATAAAAATTTAATTATTTATAATTTGAAATATAAATTTAAAATTGAAAAATAAATTTAATATAATAATATTTTTAAAATTAATAATAAATTATATATTAATTAAAATATTAATAAAAAATCGAAAAATAAATTTAATAAAATAATAATCGATTTTTAAAAATAATAATATTTAATAAACAAATTATTATTTTTTATAAATAAAAATAATATAAATTATTTATTAATAATATTAAATATTAAATTAAAAAATTTATTTAATAAAATTAATATTAATCGAATTATAGAATTTTTAATAAATTATTAATTAAAATTTAAAATTTTTTTAAAAATATTATAATATATTCGAATTTTTAATAATATAAAAAAATTAAATAAATTAAAATTAAAATTTTAAATTTTTTTTGAAAATTTTTTTAATATTTATATTATATAATTTATTAAATTTATTAATTCGATTTAATAAAAAAAAAAAAATTTAATTATAAAAATTATAATTAAAAAAATCGATTAATTGAAAAATTAATTATTTATATAATTAATTTAAATCGTATTAATTTAAAATAATTATTATTTTTATAATATTTTTATTTAAAATTTAAAAAATAATAATTCGATAAAATATATATTTTTTATTATTAATATTTTATTCGTTTTATTTAATAATAAATTTAATAAACGTATTTTAATTATTATATATTTTTTTAAATTTATTTATAAAAATATAAATATTTTTTTTAATAATAAAAAAATAATAATATTTTATATAATACGATTTAATAAAAATCGTTAATAAAAATATTATTTTTATATTTTTTTTTTATAATTATTATTTAAATAATTTATTTACAAAATAATAAAATATTAATATTTTATAATTATTATTTAAATTTTCGCGTTAAAGAAATATATATAAATTATATATTTTTAAAATAATATATAAAAAATAAATATATAAATTATTATTATTAAAATAAAAAAATTAATTATACGATAATTAATAATTTATTAAATTTTATTTAATATTTTTAATTATTTTATTTTTAATTATTTTCGTTTTTTTTTTATAATTTAATAAATAATTCGTTTAAAGTTTTTATTAAAATTAATTTTATTATTATATTTATAAATATAATATAAAAATTATAATAACGTTTTATTTATAAAATAATACGTTTTAAAATAATTTAATAATTATATTTATAATAAATCGTTTTATAATAAATATAAAATTATATTAAAATTATTTTAATCGATTAATAATTTTTAATATATTTCGATTTATATTTTCATTTTTTAAATATTAAAAATTTTTATTCGAAAAAATTAATTATATTAAATATATTTAAATATTATAAAAATATAATTAATTTTAATATAATAATAATTTTTTTTTATATTATTTTATAATTTTAAATAATATACGAATATAAAATATTATAAAAATTTTATTGATTTAATAATCGTTTTTTAAATTATTTTATATTAAAATTTAAATTATATTATTATATAATTTTTTTAAATTTAATATTAATTTTATTAAATATATAATTTTATTATTAATTAAAATAATATTAAATTTCGATTTTTAAAAAAAAATAATATAAATTAATAATATAAAAAAAAATTATATATAAAATTATTATTATAAATTAATATAAAATTCGTATTATTATAAAATAATTTATTTTAAAATATTTATTTTAAAATATTTAAATAAAAAATACAAATTTAAAAAAAATATATTTAAATTTAAAAATAATAATTAAATTTAAATATTTATAAATATATAATTTATATACGTTTAAAAAAATCGTTTAATTTTTTTTAAATTAAATAATTTTATTTTTTATACGCGTTTTATAATATATTATTAAAAAAATTAATTTAATATTTTTTTTTTTTTTATATTTATATATTTATTTATTTATTTATTTATTTATTTAATATATTATTAAAATATTTCGTTTTTTATATTTTTATATTTTTATTTTTATAATTATTTTTGTTTTAATTTTTTTAATTTTTTTATATTATTTTTTTATTAATATTATATATTTTTTTTATAATGTTTTTTTTATTATTTTTTATAATTTTTTAATTTTATTAAAAAAAATTTTTAATATTTATTTATATTATTTTACGATTTTATTTTTAGTTTTATTATTTTTAATTATTATTTATATAAATATTAATAAACGTATAATTTTAAATATAAATATTATATTATTTTTTATAAATAATTTAATTTTTTATTTTATTTAAAATTATTAATATATTTTAATTTTTATTTATTAATATAAAAATTAAATTTATAAATTTATAATATTATTAAATTATTTATTATTAATAAATATAATTTATATTTAAATAAAAAAAAAAGTTTTAAAATTTAAAATACGATTATTATTTTATTAAAATAATAATATATATTTTCAATTTTAATATATAATTAAATATTTAAATCGTATATAAAATTAAATTCGATTTTCGTTTTTTTAATTAAATTTTTATTAATAAAATATAAATTTATTTAAATATAAAAAATAAAATTTTTATTATTATTTTTTAAAAAAAAATTTAAAAATTAAAAATTAAAATTAAAATTTTTTTTATTCGAGTTTTTTATTAATACGTTTTTTTTTAATTAATTAAATCGCGATTTAATCTTTTTTATAAATAATATATTCGATTTTTTATTTATATTATATTTTTATAATATTTTATATTTTATATATTATTTTTTTAATTTTTATTATTTGTATATAATTTTTTAATTAAAATAATATATTTTATTTATTTTTAATAATATTATATATTGATTTATTATTAATTTTTAATAAATCAATTAAAATCGTTTTTATAAAAATAAATTCAAAAAAAATAAAATAATTTATATTAATTTTTATTATTTCAAATATAATATAATTAAAAAAATTATAAATATAATTTAAAAAAAATAAAAATATTTTATTTTAATTTATATATATAATTATTAAATTAAAATATTAATTTTAATTATTCGTTTTAAATTTTTAATTTTATAATATATTATAATTTCGATTACAATTTTTTGTATTATTTATAATATTTAATTTTAAATTTTTCAAATATTTAAAATTATTTTATTTGTATTTTTTTTTAAAAAAAAAAAAAATTATAAATTTAAAAAAATAATAAATAAAAAATATTTCGAAAAACGTATTTATAATTTTATTTTTTTTGAAATTGTTTTTATGAAAACAATTTTAATTAATTTATTAAAAATTAATAATAAATTTATATATTAATAATTTTAATAATAAATTAAAAAAAAAAAATTATTGTTTTTATATATTTAAAAAATATAAATCTTTTTTAATAATAATTTTAATAAATTATTTTTTAAATATATTTAATATTTTTTTTTTTTGAATTTTATTTTTATTCGATCGAAAAATTATTATTTAAATACGATTATAATTATTAATTATATTAAATAAATTTTTTATATATTAAAATTTATATATAAAAATTAAAATAAAATATTATAATAGAATAAAAAAATTAATTATAATTTTTTTAAACGAAATTTCGTATTTTATAATATATATTATAAAAATTTTTATATGATAATATAAAAAATATTTATAAATATAAATTAAAATATAATATTTTTAAAATCGTTTTATAAAATTTAATAAATAAAACAATTAATACAAAAAACGAAATAATATATTTAACGATTTTAAAAATTATATATAAACGATTTTAAAATATTATTAATTATTATTTTAATTTTAAAAATATATTATAAACGTATAATATTATAATTATTATTAATATAAAAATTAAAACGAAAAAATTATTTTATATTATTTAATAAAAATAAATATATAAAATAATTAAATATAAATTATATTTTATAGTTTTAAAATTTTTTAATAAAAATAATTAAAAATAAAAATTTATATTTATATATATATAAATAAAAAATTAATTTTAAATTTATTTATATTAAATTTATTTATAAATTTAAAATAAATTTTATAAAACGCGAAATATAAAAACAAAATATAATAATTAATAAAAAAAATTCAATTTATAAAATTATTAAAACTTTAATATTTTTAAAAGATTTTTATTAAAATTTAATTATAAAATTTAAATTAAATCAAATAAATTTTATTATATTATTTATTATTTTATACGTAAATATAATTTGATTTATATAATATAATAAAATTATATATTTTCTCTTCAAAAGTCCTTGTAAATAACTAGTTTCGAGAGTAGTACTAATTACGTGTTTTTTAATACATAATAAACTTTCGTTTACTATAGATTAATTAATAATTTTTTTTATTTCTATTTTAATTGATTGATTGATTGATTTACGAATTACGAATTACTTCGAATAAGTTTAATTTATTGATTAAAACGAACTAATTTACGATTGAGTTTTTTTGTTTTATATTTTATTATTTTTTTACAATAATTAATTTAATAATATTATAACGATTTTTTCGTCGATTTAATCGAATATTATTTAATTATAATATTATTTAAAAAAAATTTCGAAAATATTTTTATCGATTTTATTATTAATTATATTATTAATAAAATTAAAAATTATAAATATTTTAATATAATTATAAATATTTTAAAATTTTTAATTATAATTCGAATATTTTAATAAATATATATATTATTATAAAATAAATATTAAATTTACTACGAAAATCAATTAATATTATTTATAATAATTAAAAAAATAATTATTATTATTTTTGATATTAATAATTTAATTAAAATAATTTGAGTAATTTTTAAAATAATTTTCAAATAATTTATAATAAAATTAAAAAAAAAATCGATTAATATAATTTAATTATTAATATAATTTTAATTTCAAGTTTTTATTATATATTATACGTTATTTAATATATTAATAATTATATTAAAAACAAATTAATTAAATTAAAAATGAAAATTAATATTAATTTTAAATCGAATATTAATATTATTTTAATTAAAAAAATATTTTAATAATTTAAACGAAAAAATATAAAAATATATTAATTCGATTAAAAATTATTTTTAAAATTAATAATATAAATAAAATTTATTATTTTAATTATAATCGTATATAAAAATAAAATTTAAATTATTTTATATATAAAATATTTTTAAGTTTTTATTTCAAAATATTAAACGTAATAATATTTTAATTATATAATATTTAATATTATTTTTAAATTCGATTTAAAATTATATTTTTTATTTAATATAAATTTTTATAAATTAAATATTATTAATCGTTTTTAAATTTATTTTACTCTCGTTATTACTTATAATTAAAAATTAAAATAAATAAACGTTAAAAAAAAAAAATAATAATAAAATTTATATTAATTTTAATATTAATTTTAAACGTTTTATATTATTATAAGAAATAATAATATAATATATAAAAAATTAAAAAATATTAAATAAATAATTAAATATAAATACAAATAAAAAAAAATAAAAAAATTATTATAAATTGTTAAATAAATTCTTTTTATAAATATTTTAAAATATTAATTAAATAAAAATATATTATATTTAAATTTATAATATAAATTAATTCAAAATTTCAAACGATCAATTTTATATTAAAAAAAAATTTATATTAAATAATATAAATTGAAATATTTTTTAAAAATTTTTATAAATAATTAATTTCGAAAATAATATTAATTACGTATTTTTTAATATATAATAAATTTTCGTTTATTATAAATAAATTAATAATTTTTGAAAATTTTTAATTAATTAATTAATTAATTAATTTATAAATTATAAATTATTTGAAATAAATTTAATTTATTAATTAAAATAAATTAAATTACGATTAAATTTTTTAATTTTATATTAATAAAACGACGTTAAAAAATAAATTATTTATATACGATTTATATATTTTATTTTTTATTATTATTAAAAAAAATTGAAATTATTAAAAATTAAAAATTAAAAATCAATTAATAAAAATTTTTTATTTTAATTATATTATTTTAAATTAAATAATTTAATTATAAAAATATAAAATTATAAAAAAATATTAATTTATAAAAATTATATATTAAATTATTTAAAATAATTAATATTAAAATAAATATATAAAAAAATATTTTAATATAAAAAAAAAATTATAATATTAAAAAATGAAATTATTTTATTATTTTATATTTTAATTTTAATTTTTTTAAAAATAGTAATTTGTAAATCGTTTATAATCGTTTTTAAATTAAAATAATAAAATTAAAATAAATTT
>MU120006.1:0-10197 GCA_014904845.1 Acephala macrosclerotiorum | reverse complement strand
TATTATTATTTTTATTATTTTTATTTTTATTTATTTAAAATATTAATAAATTTTAATTTAATTAAAAAATTAATAATAATTAAATTAATATATTATTTTTTAAATATATATTTATTAATTTATAAACGTTTGAAATTTAATAAAATAATTAATATATAATAATTAATATATATTTAAATATTATTTTTAAAAATTTATAATTTTTATTTTATTTTTTAATTTATTAATTATATAAATATTAAAAAAGTTTAAAAAAAAATTTAATTTTTTTTTTTTTTTTTAATTTTTAATTTTTTAAAATAATTTTAAATATAATTTTAAATAAAAATATTAAATTAAATTTTTATTTGTTTTTTTTTAATATATTACAAAATGTAAAACGTCGTTAAAAATTTAATATTATAATAATTTTATTATTTAATTTAATAAAAAAAAAAAAATTTATTTTTTTAATTAAAATTTTTTTTAATTAAAATTTTTTTAATAATATAATATTTTTTATTATTAATTGTAATTAAATTTAATTTTAATTAAAAACGTTTATAAAAGTTTTCAAGTATTAATTTAAAATATTCGATTGAAATAATAAAATAAATATTAATAAATTACGAAAAAAATTTAAATTCGTAAAAAAAATTATTTTGAAATAAAATATTTATTTTATATTTAATTTTAAACGATTTAAATTTATTAAAAAAAAAATTTAATATAATTTTAAAAATAATATTTTTTTTTTATATTTTTTATTAATTGTAAAATATATATAATTATTAAAATTTAAAAAAATGTAATATTAATTATAATATATTTTTATTTTCGTTTATATAAATTTTATAATATTTATAATTTTTTTGTATAAATATTTTCAATATTCAATATAATTTAAATCGATTATAAAATTAAAAAAAGTAATTTTAGCGATTTTATTATATAATAATTCGTAGAAAAAAATTCGATAAATATATTTATAAAAATATTTATATAGAATTAAATATACAATAAAAAGTATATATAAAAATTTAAATTATTTATTTTATTTAATTGTTTACAAAAAAATAATATACGATTATAAAAATTAATTTAATTTATATTAAAATAAAAATTTTAATTTAAAAATTAAATATAAATTTAAAATTACAATTTAAAATAAAAATATTAAAAAAGTTTTAATTGTTTTAAATATTTTTAAAATATATAATAATTTAATTTTTTATTATTTAAATTTTTTTTTAATTAAATATCGAATATATTTAATAATTTTACAAATAAAAATAAAAATTATATTATTTTTTTTTTTTTAAAAATTAATAAATTTTCTATGAAATTTATATAAATTATTAAAAGAAATTTTATAGAATATTTAATCTATTATAAATTTTTTTATAATAAAATATATTTTAATTTAATTTTAAAACAAATAAAATAATTTAAAACGTATTTTAAAAGTTTTTATTTTATTTTGAAAAAGAAAATATATTTTTATAAAACGTAATAAATTTTATTAATATTGATATAAATTATATTATCGTATATTATTTTAAAAAACTAGAAATAATATTTTTAAAAAATATAAAATTTTTTATAATTTTTATTTTGAAAAAAAAAAAATTTGAATTTCACGTTACAATAAAAATAATAGAAAATTATAAAAAAATCATTTGAATTATTTTTTGTATATTTATAAATTTTTATTAATTTTTTATAAATTTTGAAAAAAAAAACGAATTCAAAGAAAAATTTCTAATAACGAATTTAAAAAAATTCGAATAAATATATAAAATTGAAATTGAAACGTAATAATTATTAAATAATTGAATTTAATATATTACGAGAAATTTTAATAAAATATTTTCGATTTTAAATAGAAAGATTAATAAAATTATTATAATTATTTAAAGAATTAATAAAATATTTTCGAGATTTAATAAAAAAAATAAAAAAATTTTAAATCGATAAAATTTTTTTAATATAAAAAGTTTAATTTATTAAAATTTATTAAAAATTCAAATATTAAAAATTTTAAAATTAATTATATTATAACGATTTTCGAACGAATTTACATTAAATAAATATCGATATATTATATATAAATTAATTTTTTATATAATTGATTATAAGTTTAAACGTATTAAATTTAAATAAAATTTTATTTAAAAATTAAAAAACGCTAAAAAAAAATTTAATAATTTAAAATTTAAATTTTTTTTTTTTAATTATTTGTAATAATATATTAATATTAATATGTAATTTTTTTGATCAATAAATAATTTATATATAATTTTAATATTTAAAAAATAATAATTAATAATTTACGAGTTTATTTAAACGTTTTAAAAAAATAAAATCGTTGTTTTTAAACGTATTAATAATCGTATTATAATCGATATAAACGATTATATTATTATTATTTAAAAAATATAATAATTTTTAAAAAATTTAAATTAATATATTTGTTTTTAATTTTGTAAATTAATAATTTTTTAAGAAAAATAAAATTAAATATTTAATATCGTTTTTATTTATTTAATATAATACGACGTTAAATTTTATTTTTTTATTATTATTTATATATAAAATAAAATAAATTTTAAAATTAAAAAAAATTAATTAAAAGTATTTATATAAACGATTTTATAGCGTTTTTTATATATATTTAATATTATTTAATAATAAATTTTTTAATTCGTTTACGAATTCGATTAAATATTTTTTAATATAATAATTTTAATTTGATTTTTAAATAAAAATTTTTTAAAATTATATATTTTTAAAGTTTAAAACGATTTAAAAATTATAATAAAATATAAAACGAATTTTTAATAATAATCGAAAAAATCGAATTTATATTTAAATTATTTTAAAATAATAAAAAATTATAAAATTTTAATTATTTCGATTGTTTTTTATTGTATTTAATTTGAAACGATTAATTCAATAATTTAATATTTTTAATTTAAATTATATAAAATAATATTTAATAAAAAAAAACTTTATATTCGATTTATAAAATAAATTAAAATAATTAATTAATTAATTAATATAAAATTTAATGTTTTTAAAAATAATAATAACGTTATTAATATAAATAAATACGAATTTTTAAAAATATTAATTAAAAATTTATTTTATTCGATATTAAAAAAAATTAAAAAAAAAATAATTAAATTTATAATATTTATTATAAATTGTTTATATTTACAATAAAAAATTATAAAATCGATTTTTTAACGATTTTTAAAACGAATTTTTTAATTATATTAAAATAAAATAAAATAATTAAATTTTTAATAATTTTGAAAATATTGTTTTATTTTAATAAAAAATAAATATTTAAAAATATTTTAATATTTATACATTTAAAATCGATTATTAATTTAAATTTATTATTTTATTAAATTAAAAAAATTAAAAAAATAATTAATAAAAGTTTTTTTAAATTTTTTTTTAATAATATTAATTTTATTAAAAAAATTAAAAAATTTATTTGTTTTAATATAATTTTTTTTTTGATATTTTCAAAAAAAAATTTATTTTAAATTATTAAAATTAATATTTTTTTTTTTTAAAAAAAATCGATATTTTTATTTTATTATTTAAATTATTTAAATTGAATTTTAAAAAACGTATATTTTTTTTTGAAAATTTAAATAATACGAATATAATATTTATTGTTTTAAATTATAAATATATTTGTTTAAAAAAAATTCAATAAAATTTTTTTAAACAAAATAATAAAATAAAATTTTTTATTTTATTTTATTTTATTTTATATTTTTAATTATTAGAAATAAATTTTAAAATATTTTAATAAATTCGAAATAAATATTAGTATTATTAATATATTTAAAATTTGTTTTATTTAAAATTTAATAAATAATCGTTTAAAATTAATATAAAAAAATAATTTTATTTATTTATTAAAAATTTTAATTATTAAATTTTTAAAAATATTAATAAAATAATTCGAAATATAAATTGAAAATTATTTATATCGTATTTTTATATTGGTTTTTTAATTTGAATTAATAATTATCGTTTTAATAATATAAATTTAAACGTAAAATATATATATATATATTTTTTTTTTTTAATATTTTAATCGATCGAAATTAATAATACGTTTCGTTTATATAATATTTAAATAATTACTTTTAAATATAGCGTTTAATAAAAAAATATTATAATCGAAAAATTTTACAATATAAAATTCGATTATAAATTGAAAAAATTCGTTATTTATTATTAAAAATCGAATAAATAAATAAATGAAATTATTTATTTACGATTTGAAATTTATATTAAAAAAATTAACGATTTTAAAGTTTTTATATAATACGACATTGAAATAAAAAATATAAAATATATTTTTAATTATAAATAAAATATCGATATTAATATTCGAGTATTTTTTAAAAGTTTTTTTTTTATTATTATATAATATAATTTTCACGTTCGTATAATAAATATATATTTTATTATTTATATAATATACGTTTTATTTATTTTTAATTATAGAAATTTTTTTTTTAAATAAATTAAAAAAATAATTAATAAATATAAACGATAATTATAATAAAAAATAATTATTATTAGTAATTTTAATAACGATTAACTTTTCGTTAATATTTTTAATTGTTAACAAAAACGAATATTATATTAAAAAAAATTTATTAATATTATTCGCGTTATAAAAATAATTAAATAAATTTTTATTTAATATATTAAATAAATTAATAATAAACGTAAAAATCGAAAATAAAAAAATAAAAAAAATGAATATTTTTAATTATTTTTGAATTTTTAATAATATTAATTAATAATATTAATTTTAAATCGTTTTATTACGTTATTATAATAATAAAACGAGTAATATAAAAAAATATTTAAAATAATAATAATAAAATATTTATTAAAATATTTTAACGACGAATTATTATTTTCGAGTAATTATTTAATTTGTTTTTCGAATTGAAATTCGATATAAAAATCGTAAAAATTGTATTTTTCGTTTAATACGAATCGTAAAAATTTTATTAAATCAAATAAATTTATTAATATATTTAATAAAGCGATTTATTAATTAAAATTAAATTGTGTAAATATACGTCGTTTTTCGAGAGTTTATTATTCGTATAATAAATTAAAATAATTAATTTCAAAGTATTAATAGAAATTAATAAAAAAAATAAAAAAAATAAAATAATTTTTTTATTTTTATTATTATTTTTAAAATTATATAAATATTAAAAATCGATATAATTTAAATCGCGATAAATAATATAAAAATAATAAAATTTAAAAAACGTAATTGAAATTATTATAATAAAAATTTAAATCGAAAATTAAATATTTAAAAAATATTTAAAAGTTTTTCGTAGAATATAATATAAAAACTTAAAAAAAAAAAAGTTTTTAAAATTTCAAAGATTAGAAATTTAAAAATCGAATTTTGTTAAAATTATTAATAGTAAATTTTTTTATTATAATTAATTTGAATTTCGCGTTTACAATTTTTTTTATAGTAAACGAATATTTGAAAATACGTATTATATTAATTTCGAGTAATAAATTTCATAGAATAAATTTTAATTGTAAATTGATTTAACGTATTATATTTGTTTAAAATAATAATTAATTTAAAAATAAAATTTAAATTTTTGTAAAATCATTAAATAATAAATTTTTTTTTTTTTTTTTTTAATTTTTACGTATAAAATTTGTTTTATAATTAAGTATTTTCAAATTATAAATTTGAATTTATTATTGAAAATATATTTTATAATATTTATTTTTTATAAAATCGTAAATAAATTATTATAAAAATGTATTATTAATTTAATAATTTAAAAATTAAAGTTTTAATTTATAATTATATAAATTTTTAAAAAAATATTATTAAATTAAATACGAATTTTACTTTTTATAATAATAAATAAAATTAATAAAACGATTTTTTTTTTGTAAATTTAAAATATATAATTAAAACGATTAATATAAAAAAAAACAATTTTAATATTATTTTATTAAATATTTTAAATTTTTAATTTAATAATTTAAAAAATATAAATTTTGAATTATTTTTCGATTTTTTATTATTTATTTATTTTTATTTATAAACGATATAAATAAATTTTTTTTTATTTATTTTAAAATAATAAATTATATTTAAAATATTTAAAAATTTAATAATTATTTTTTTATTGTTTAATTAATAGTATATATTATTAATTTGAGTTTTTTTAAAAACGAATTAAAAATTGCGTAAACGATCAAACGATAAAATCGTATACGAAAATCGTAATCGTCGTATTAAACAAAGTACGTATACGAATCGAGTATTATTTTCGCGAAATATAAAACTCGTACGACGTTTTTTTTTTTTTTTCTTTTCTTTTTACACAATTTAATAATATTTGTACTCGTAATATTGAGTTTATTTTGTTTATTTTTGTATGCGTTTTATTTTCGATTTTTTTATTTAATTTAAATTTATTTAGTAAACTACGTTACAATTGAAATTTATATGTCGAATAAAATTTTTTGATCGCTTTTTTCAAATTTCGATATTACGAATTTTTTATGACGTTGATAATCGTTTTAAATTTGCTTTATATTGATTTAAATACGAATTAAATTAATATTAAATATTTTCGATTTGTTTTATTGTTATATTATTATGAATTTTATATTATAATTTTTCGAAAATTGAAATATCGCGAGATTTAATTTGTACGTATTGTAGTACGATAATCAATTATTGAAATATTTTATAGTAACGCGATTTAATTTTTGTTTAATTGTATCGTTAATAGATAACGCGTTGAGACGTTTTTTAGTAAGTTTTTTTATTGTAGTACGTTTTATATTTGTTTTGATTACGCGAATTTGAATTAAATTTGAGACGATAAAATGTCGAATTACGTTCGTTGTAAAATTGGTAATTGAGATATCGAATGATGAAAAAGATTTAAATTGTATTAATTTGTTTAGAATTTTCGTACGAGTAAATAAAGTAATATTTGAAATTATGCGATTTTTTTTCGCGTTAATTATTTGTATGAGAGTTGAAATATCGATGATGAGAATATTTGGAATATATAAATTTATTTAAAGTTTTCGAATAAATAGATATAGTAGTATTTGAGATTATACGATTTTTTTATTTTTTCGATTATTATTATTTTTTTGTTTGATTTTTTGTGATTTCGCTAATGATTAAAAAATGATATTGAAATCGGTCGATTGTAGTGAATAGTAAAAAATAGTAATTATAAATGGGTATTTTTCGATATAAAAACGTAGAATTAAAAGTTTTAAAGTTTTGTAATTGTAGTAAATTTTTTTGGGCGAGAGAGAAGTAGTATTAACGTTAAAATATTTTTGATAGTAAAAAACGTTAAAAGAGAGAAGAGAATAGTATATTAAAAATATATAGTAGATCGTAAAGCGTATTTCGATTTTGTGAGAGTAGTATGAAAAATTTATATGAATTTTTTTATTTTTTTTTTTATTATTTTTTTTGTAGTTCGATTTATATAATTAATAATAAATTGAAATTTTTTTGAATATTTTTAATTGTTTTTATGCGTTTAAAATAAATATTTTTGTTTTTAAATCGTATATTTATATATTAATTTTTTTACGTTTTAAAAGTATAATAAGTCGTTGTAAATTTGTTTTAAAGTTAATTAATATTTTCAATAAATTTTAATGTATTAAATCGAGTAATATAAAATTTAGTATATTGTAATTAATAGTAATAATTAGTGAGTTTAAAATTCGAAGTAAATTTTGAAATTGAAATGTTTAAATTGGTAGTAATAGTAATTAATTTTAAATATTTGAATAAAAAACGATATAATTATCGATAAAAATAACGATGATTACGATTTTTTTTTTATTGAATAATTGCTATATATTACGTTTTAAAGAGAAAATTTTGTAGTGAAAAATCAATATTCAAATAATATAGTTTTCAAGGTTGAAAATATAATTATAGAAAAGAAAAGCAATTTTTTTGATAATAATAAATTGGTATTAAATAGTAATTCAAATGATAATTTAAATAAATACGTTTTTATTATTTTATATTGTAAAAATAAACGATTAGTTTTTTTAATATAATATAAAAAATTCAATTGTATAATTGAGTAATAACGATTTAAGTATTTTTGAAATCGAAATTGATAATAATAATTTTTATATTGAAAGTATAATAATAAATGAAAGTTTTTTCGATAATTTAAAAATTATTATTAAATTGACAATTTCGATTTTTTTTAGTAATTTCGATGTATAGTATGATATTAACGATTTTTTTAAGACGATATAACGTTTGTAACGTTTTAAATGAAAATTTTTAATGTTCGATTTTATATATTTTTATATTTTTTTTTTTTTTTGTGTATTGAGCGAATTATTGTACGATTATATTAGTGTAGTAAATCAATATATGATTTACGTTAAATTTGAGATTACGATATATTTTTTTATTTATTGTTATTAGTTTTTATTTTGCGTTAAAGTATTATTAAAAAATTAGTTTATTTATAAAAATTATTTTTATATTAATTAAAGTTCAATAAGTGAATACAAATTGAAAGTATTTAATTTTATATTTGATATTAATTTCGTTGATAAAAGAAAGAAATAATAATAAAAATTAAAATAAAAAAAAAAAAAAGTTTATAGTAAAAACGACGAATTAAAATAAAAAATAAATAATTTGACAATAGTAATAATGATTAAAAACGTCGATAGTATTTATTTATTCGATGAAAATAAAAATTTAAAATTAATTAAACGATAATAATTTTTATTTTTTTGCGATTTTTTGTTAAAATTAAATTATAACGAAATAAAAAATCGTAATAATAATGACGAAAAATTTAATAATAATAAAATCGATTTAAAAAATAATAATAAAAAATTACATTTTATAAAACGAAAATAATCGTTTTTATTTTACAACGATTTAATGTAAAAAAAATACAAATACTATTTTTAATAAAAATTTATTTATTAATATAAATTATATTTTAAATATTATTAACGTTTTTTTAAATTTTATTTTTTTTATAATTAAAATTCGACAATTGTTACGATTTTTAATATTAAAAATTAATTATTTTTATTAATATTTTTTATATTATACGTTATATATATAAATATATCGCTCGATTATTACAATTTTAATCGATCGTTTAAAAACGTTTTATTGACATTAATTGAAATTACGTTTCGTTCGCTTTTTTTATATTATTATTTTTTTATAATAGTAATTCGAAATAATTATAACGAATAAAAAGTTTTTTTCAATCAAATTATTTAATTTATTGAAAATATCGATTATATAAAAAAAATCGATGATTTTATTATTAAATTAATAAAATAATATTCGTTTTTTTTTGATTAATTTTAATCGATATATTTCGTTTTAATTTTCGTTTAACGAAAAAATTGTATCGACGACGCGTTTTCGATTTTAAAATAATAAAATTGTTAATATTAAAATTTTTATATCGCGAAATAAATTGTTAAATAACGACGACGATAGATTAAATAATAACGATTTCGAGTTTAATAATAATGATAATAAATATTTGAATAAAAACGAATAAAATCGTTTGAATACAAGTAAATATAATCGATAAAATAATATAAATAAATAATGTTTATTAATATATAAAAAAGAAAACAAATTTTGAAATTGGATTTTTAAAAGATTTTTAAATAAAATTTCGATTGTAGTACGTATACGTTAAATTATAGTATAATATAAAATCAAATAAATTTTTTTTTATAAGTAAATAAATAGTAATTTAAATTTTATATTTATTTGTTTTTAAGTTTTTATTAAAATAAATATTTGATAAAAATCTCGTTTTTTTATCGATTAATTTTAACGTGAGAATATAATACAATTAAAGAAAGCGATATTTAAAACGAAAAAAATTAAATATTAATAGAATTAAATAATTATTAAAGTAAAAATAAAAACGAATAAAATAAAAATATTGATTTTTTTATTATGTATTGTAATAAGAAATACTAAAATTATTATAAGAATTTTTTTTTGATTTATATTATATTAAATTTTCAAATTATTTATATTATTATTATTATTTTTTTTTTAGTTTTTTTTTTTTTTTTTTTTTTTTTTTTTTTTTTTTTTTTTTTTTTTTTTTTTTTTTTTTT
>MU120005.1:0-10259 GCA_014904845.1 Acephala macrosclerotiorum | reverse complement strand
TTTTATTTTAATTATAAAATGTAATTTTAATAATTTCAAATAATAATTATATTAAAATAAAAATTAATCGAATTAAAATTATTTATTTAAAAATGATTATTAAAAATAATTTTAATTTAAATAATTTTTTGGCGATTTATTTTAATAATAAATAAATTATCAATATAAATAATATTAATATTAATATTTAATAATTTAAAAATTTAAAAAAAAAAAATTTATTAAATTTTTAATATTTATTTTAAATTATATAATACGCGATTAAATTTATATATACGATTAAATTTATTATTTAATTCGATTAATTATTTTATATAAATCGTTTTTTAATTTTATTATATAAAAATTTAATTTTAATATTTATTTAATTAATTTTTTAATTTAAAATAATTATTATTATAAAAATTGTTTTGTAATTTATCGATTTAATAATTACAATAAAAATTTCAATAAAATAATTTTTTTTATTGATTATTATAAATAATTTATTAAGTTTTATAATAAATAATTTAATTATTTAAATTGTATTTATATTTATAAATTTATTTATCGAATAATATTTATTAATTTATTAATTATTTAATTAAAATTTAAATATTATTTTTTAAAAAAAAATATATATATATTTGTTTTTATTTATTTATTAATATTTAAATTTATTATAATTTTTTTATAATATTGAAATTCGAATAATTTAAAAAAATTTATTTTGAAAAAAGAAATTTTAATTACGAAATAAAAAAATTTATTAAATTCGATATTATTTTTAATTTTTAAATTTGTATTTTATTTTATTAATATTATTATAAAAAATAAAAAATTTAAAATATTAAAATTTTCGATTTTAAATTTTAAATTTATTTATAGAATATTATTTATTATTCGAAAAAGATTTTTTATTTTTTATAATAATAAATTTTAAAATTTTATAAATATTTAAATTTTTATACGAGATTTTAAATTAAAGTATTTAAAAATGATTAATTATTAAAATGAGATTTTTTTTTATTTTTTTTATATATAAAATTTTTTTGTTTTTTTTATATATTAAAAATAATAAATATTTATTTTATATTTTTTAATAAATTATAAATTCGAATTTCGTATAAAATTATTTATTTATTTGAAAATTATTTATTTAAATAAAATTTTTTTTATTATTTTTTTTTTATTATTTTTTTTTTTTTTATTTATTTTTATTATTTATTTTTTTTTTTCGAATTTTTAATTATTTTAATTAATTAAATTTTATTTATTTATAATAAATATAATTAATTAAATTCAATTAAAAATATTTATTTATTTATAATAAATATAATTAATTAAATTCAATTAAAAATAATTTAAACAATTTTAAATAAATATTTAAAAAATATTTATTTATTTATAATAAATATAATTAATTAAATTCAATTAAAAATAATTTAAACAATTTTAAATAAATATTTAAAAATTATTTTTTAAAATAATTCGAATATTTTTTTTATTTTATAAATACAAATATTTTTTTTTTTTAAATAAATTTCTTTTTTTAAATAAATTTAAAATATTTTCAAATTTTTATTAAATTTTAAATTAAAAAAAAAAACAATTTAATATTATTAAAAAGTATAAAATAAATATTTATTATTAATAATATATAAAAAAAATTAAAAAAATTTATATATAAAAATTTTTTTATTTTTATTTTTATTTTAATATTTTTATACGATCGAATATTTTTATATATTATATATAATATTTAATTATATTTTTAATAAATTATAATTAAAATTATATAAAGAAATTTTTTTATAAAAAAATAATAAATAATAAATAAAAAACGATAAAAATAAATAATAAAAATTATAATTTTAAATAAAAATTTTATTTTAATTTAAAATATTTTATATAATAATTATTCGAATAAAATAAATAAAATCAATATTATAATTAAATTTATTTGAATTAAATTCGAATTAATTTATAAATAATTAATTAAACGATAAATAAAATTTTTTTTAATTATAAAAATTATTCGATTTTTATAATTATTTAAAAAATTTTAAACGATTTTTTTAATAATATTTTTATTAATTTATTTGTAATTTATTATAACGTATAAATATATTTTAAATTTTTTTTTTTAATAATTTTTTTATAAACGAAATAATATTAAATATTAATATATTTAATTTAAATATAAAATTAAATTTTTTTTGTAAATATAATAATATTTTAATTGTTTTTATAAATAATAATAATATTAATATTTAAATAATTAAAATTAAATTATTTAAAAAAGTTTTACAATTAAATCGTTTTTTTAATTATATTTATTTATTCGATATATTCGATTTTATAAAATAAAAATAAAATTATAAATTAATTAATAATTATTGATTTTATATTAAAAACGTAATTAAATATTAATTGTTTAATATTACGATTATTAATTTAATTAAAATTAATATAATTTTTAAACGATTAAAATAATATAAATAAAATCGAATTATATATTAAATATAATATATATATAAAAATTAATAATAAAATAATTTCGAATAATTTTTATATTTAAATAAAAATAATATAAATTAAAATCGAATATATAAAAATAAAAATTAAATAATTTTTTGATAATATTAATATTTTTTTATAAATTATTAATATAAATAATAATAAAAATAAAAATCGATTTTTTTTATTATTATTTAAAATAATAAATTATTTATTATATTTTGTATTATAAAAAAAATTATAATATTATATTTAATTCGAAATATTTCTTTTTATAAATAATTTACAATTATTTAAATATTTTATTTTTATTTATATTTTTTTTTTATTATTTTTATTATAAATAATTTATAATTTATTTAATTATTTAAAATTTAAAAAATTTATTCGAGTTTATATAATTGAAAAATATTGATTTATTAAAAAATATTTATTCGAATAAAAAAAACAAAAAACGTATATAAGATTTTTAATTTTTAGTATACGTATAAAATAATTCGTTTTTCTAGAAATTGTATAAAAATTGAAAAATATAATTTCAATTCTAGCGCAATTGGACTAGTTCCAATGCAGCCTAGTACTGCACGTGACTATTGTACTAATATTATATTTACACTAGTAGTTTTTTTTTTTGTCAAGTACAATTAATTCAATTTAATTAATTAAATATTTTTGTTTTTTTTTTTATTATAATTCGTTAATACGTAAAACTTACTAATATTTTAATGCAAAAATCATATAAAAATCATGTGATTAAACTCTGGAAATAATACTAATAAATTAATATTATTCTCGAAATTTATTGAAAATTATAAATATTGAAATTAAAATAAATTTTTTTTTTTTTTTGATTTTATAAATCAAATAATTATAATATTAAAAACGTAACGCAAAAATTACTTTTTTTTTTTTTTTTTTTAAAAACGTAACGCAAAAATTACTTTTTTTTTTTTTTTTTTTAATAAATTTTTTTTTCTTTTTATCGTTATTTGTATTTTTTTTTACTTTGTTTATATTTATTATTTTTGATAATTTTTTCGTATATACGATCGTTCGAGTTTCGATATAATTAAAATATACGTATATCGTTATCGTTATCGTAATCGTAATCGTAATCGTTTTGACTTTATAATATTCGCATATTGTAATTATTGTATTCTCGAGTTTGTATTTTCGTATCAATTATCGATTTCAATTAAATACAAATTTTTTCGTATGTAAAAATAAAATTATAAAAAATTAAATTATATTTTTTTATATTTTTATAAGTATTAATAATTTGATCTTTGAGATTATATTTTGTTTAATATTTATTTAATAATTTTCATTAAATTTTTTTAAATTAATCGAAAAATAATTAAAAATATTTAAAATAAATTTTTTTTAAATTAATTTTAATAATTTTTAAAAATATAATTTTTTTTTATTCGAATATATACAATTAACGATTTTTTTCGATTTCAAAATAAATTTTTATTATATCGATTATAGTATTAAAATTGTAGTTTTTTTTTGTAATTTTATTATAATAAAAATAATTAATTCGATTTTTTAATATAATAAAAAATATATTATTATAATATTTTTTTAATAAAACGATTTTATAATAATAATCGTAAAAAACTTGAAATTTAATATTAATAATATTATATAATTTTTTATTATATTTTATATTCTCGTTATAAAATTTTATTAAATCGATAATTATTTTCAATAAATTAAATTATTAAAAAATTTAAAATTAATATAATTAAATTTAAAACTATTAATAATATTATAATCGTTTTTATTTTTATTAATAAAAACACTTTTTAATTATTAATTTCAATATTGTTTTTCTTTGAAATAAAACAAATTAAATATATTAAATAAATTGTTCTTTGAAAACACGTATTTAAAATATCGTATTTTGAAATCTAAAAACAAATATTTGAAATATTTGAAATATCGTACTTTGAAATCGAGATTTAATTGATTTTTTTAATAGTTTTTTTTTTTTTTTATTTGCAAAATTTTATTGCGAATATAATTTTTTATATTTTATTTGATTTTTAATTTCTTTTTTTGTTTATTTATAATATTTTTTTTTGTTTACAATTTTTTACAAATTTATAAAAATTAATTTTTTATCGATAAATATTTAATAATTATATAATCGATAATAGTTTTATAAATTTTTAATTAAATTTTTTGAATTTAAAATAAAAATTTTAATTATTTAATTCTCAAAATCATTTTTAAAGTATTTTTATAGTATATAATTTTAATATATATTTTTTTTATAATATTCAAAGTAATATATAATATATTCGTTTATTTTTTTTTTTCGTAAAAATTTTTTTTTTATCGAATTAAACTCGTTTCGAAATTGTAAAATTCGAAAGATTTTAATAATATTTTTCAAATTTTATATTTTTTTATAATATCGATTTAAATTCGATTTTTTACGATTTTTATTAATAATATAAATTTTATAAAATACTTGAAATTTTTCTCGTATTGTATTTTGAATTATTTATTATTATTCAATTTTCGAATATTATTCAAATTATAATTATTATTGTTTTTTAATAAAATCGAATATCGATCGCGAATTTTTTTATATTTTTTAATTTTAATAACGATATATTTTATTTCGTCTCAAATTATAATAATTTGAATATTATTATAAATATATAAAAAAATTATTATTACGCGTTGAAAATCAAATAATATTTTTTTTATCGAATCGAGAAAATAAAATATACAATAATTTTACGATCGAATACTTTTACGCGTAATCGTAGAATTGGTTTTGAGATTGTAATTCGAGGTTTAATCGTTGTTTGTTTGTATAGAATTGATAGAATCGATATTTGAAATTGTTGAAATTCTCGAGTAATGTAAGAAGTTCTACGGATAATTACTTAGAGATTTTGCGAGTTCGAGACGACGTTTTATAAAATGTAATTGTAAAGTAATACGATTTGCACGCGTTATAAATCGATTAATTCGTAATTGTAAAAAAAAATTTTGTCGTAATAAAAAAAGAAATAAAATAATTAATTAAATCGAATTTTTATAAAATACTCGAGAAATATTTGTTTTAAATTAATAAATTTAATTGAAATAAATAATAATTCAATAAAAAAATCATTATAATTTAATTTAAAATTATAAAAAAAAAAATTTCAATATTAAATTATAAATATAATACTTTTTTATAGTTTTATAAAAGTAAATATAATATTTTTTTTATAATTAAATATTCGTAAATAATATTATTTTACGTAATAAATACAAATTTAAAAAATAAACAAATAAAAAAAATTCGATTTACGCGTTTTTTAAATCCTTAGAAATTTTTCGTATTTTATAATATAATACGAAAACGTATTAATTTTCTTTAGCGTATTCTTATAAAAATAAATATAATATTCTTTTGTAATTTAATTTCTTTTAAAAATAATTTTTACTATTTCGTAATTAATTGAATAATTATTAATTAGTATTGATTTACTAAAAAATATTTATTCGAATAAAAAAAAACAAAAAATATACGTAAGATTTTTAGTTTTTAATATACGTATAAAGTAATTAATTCTTTTAAAAATTGCGTAAAAATTGAAAAATATAATTTCAATTCTAATATAATTAAATTAATTTCAATGCAATTTAATATTACACGTGATTATTGTACTAATATTATATTCACAAAAAAAATAATAAAAAATAATTATTATAAAATACGAAATAAAACGAGAAAAGAAAAAAATTGTATATATTAATAATAAATTTAATATAAAAAAAAATTTAAATTGAAAAAATCAAAAAATTATTAAAAATACAAATAATTAAAAAAAAAATCAAACGATTTAATTTGAAATTAAAATTTATTTTATTTTTAATAAATAAAATAAATAAAAAATTTTAAAAATAAAAATATTATAAATATTTTTATTATTTTTCAAATTCGTTTTTTATATTAAATAATATATAATATATATTTTCGAAATTTTTTTAATTAAATTAAATAAATTCAATTATTAAAAATAAAAAATTTAATAAATCGATAAAATTAAAAAAAATTTAATTATTAAAAATAAAAATTAAAAATTAAATAAATCGATTTTATTATTAATATTTAAATTAAATTTCAATTTTTAAATATAATTTTTTTTTTATTATTTAAAAAAATTAAAAATTTTTTAATAAAAAATTATTCGATTAAAAATTATTTTAATTAAATTTAATTAAAAAAATTTTATATTAAAAATTTAATTAATAATTTACGTAAAAATAATAAAACGATTAATATTTTTAAAAAAATAAATTAATTTAAACGAATTTAATATTAAACAATCGAAAATAAATTATAATAAAATAATTAATTTTATATAATTAATAAATTAATTTTTTATTATTAATTGTTTTTTTTTTACAATTTAAATCGAATAAAAATATTAAAATTAATAAATAAAATAAAATAACGAATTTTAATACGAATTTTAATTTTAAAATAAAAATTAACGATTTAATTAAATTTATAAAATAATTTATAAATTATTGAAATTCGTATTTATATTTATTTTTTAAAATAAATTAATTTTAAAAAATACGTTTAATTTTTTTAATTGAAATCGTTCGAGTAATATAATCGTTTAATTTTAAAATTTTATATAAAATATTTTTTTTATATTTAATTAAAAAATTTTAAACGATTTTATTTCGATTTTTTTAATTTTTATTAAAATTATAATAATAAATATTAAAATTAAAATTTTTAATATAATTATAATTAAATTTTTTATTATATTATATTTCGAATAATAATATATTAATTACAAAATAATAAAATCGAAAATAAAAATAATACGTATATTTAATTATTTTTAATTAAAAATTAAAATTAAAATTTTTTTTTTTAAAAAAAAATCTTTTTTTTTTAAATAATTTAATTAAATTATTCGAATAAATTATTTATTTTTAATAAATATAATTCGATAAATTTTTAATTAATATTATTTTTTTTAAAAAATTTATAAAATTTATTATTATTATTTTATAATTGTTTAATTATTTATTTTTTATTTTAATATTTAAAATAATTTGTAATTTTGTTTTTAAATTTAATAATATAAATTTATATTAATTTTATTTTATTATATATAAAAATAATAATAAATTTATTATTATTGAATTTTTTAATAAAAATTAAATTAATTTTATAAAATATTTTTTTAATTTAATAAAATAATTATACGATTTTTATTTATTTATTTTATATAATATATATTATAAACGTATAATTTATTTTTAAATTTTATTATAAAATTAATCGAAAATTTATTAAATTTTTAAACGTTGAAATAATTTATATAATTATATTAAATAAATTTAT
Source organism: Acephala macrosclerotiorum (assembly GCA_014904845.1). NCBI lineage: Eukaryota > Fungi > Ascomycota > Leotiomycetes > Helotiales > Mollisiaceae > Acephala > Acephala macrosclerotiorum. The sequence goes on along the minus strand of MU120005.1, from coordinate 2,380 downwards.
TTTAAACAATTATATAAATTTCAAATAATTTAAACAAATAAAAATTTTATTTAATTATAATTTTAATTATTAAAATAATAATTATTATAAAACGATACAAAAAAAATTATTTAATTCAATTAAAAAATCGAAATAAAATTATATAATTTTATAAACGAATATTATTTAATATTAATAAAAATAAATATTATTAATTTATTATTAAAATTTAAAATCGAAATAAAAATATTTTTAATTTTTTTAAATTTAATTTAATTTTTTATATTTGAATATAATTTAAAAATATTAAATTAATAAATTAATAAATTAAAATCAATTTATAATAATATAATTATTTTTAAAAAATTTAATAAAAATAAAAAAAATTATATTAAATAAAAAAAAAAAAAAAAAAAAATAATAAAAAAAAAAAAAAAATATATAAAATTCAATTTATTATTACTAATTAAAAATTGTATATTATAAATTATAATTGTAATCGTATTAATAAATTTTATAAATAAAATAAAAAAAAATATAAATTTAATTAAAAATTTCAATTTTTTTAAAAATAAATTTTTTATATTATTTAATTTTCGTTTATTATTATTATTTTTTTTTTAATATTAAATTGTTTTTTAAAATAAAAATATTTAATAAAATATTTAATAAAATATAATATAATTTTTTATAATAATTATAAAAATTTTAATCGTTTAATAAATAATTATTAATTATAAAAATAATTTTAATTTTAATAATAAACGAATTTTATTATTATTTTTTATTAAATATTTTTTAAATTATTAAAAATTTAAATAAAATTATAAAATTATTAAAATTTTATAATAAAAATTTTATATATAAATTTAAATTTTTAAAAAAATTTATAAAATTAATTAAATAAATATAAAAATTATTATTTTATAAAAAAATTAATTCGAAAAATTAATAATATTTTTATATTTAATTAATATAAAAATATAAAAACGTATAATAAAATTAATTAATTTTTTTATTTTAATAAATCGTTTTAAATAAAAAATATTTAATATTTAATAAATTTAATTAAAAAAATTTTTAAATGAGTATTTTTTTATTATATATTATTTTAAATAAAAATTATTTATTATATTTCGTTTTATAAACGAATTTTTTTATATTAATTATATTATTTTTAAATTTAAATTTTATAATAAAAATCGAATTAATTTTTTTTATTTTTAAAAATTAAAATAAAATTAAAAAATTTTTTATAAATATTTTAATTTTTTTAATTATTATTTAAAATTAAATATAATAATATAAATTATATATATTAATAAATAAAATTTTAATTTAAAAAATAAAATATAATATTAAATTTTTTTTTAAAATTTATTATAAATATAAAATAAAAATATTAATTAAAATTTTTTTTAAATCGATTTATAATTAATTAAATTCGTTTTTTTTTTTAATAATAAAAAAATTTATAAAAAAAAAATTCGATTTATAAATAATTATTTTAATATTTAAAAATAATTTATATATTATAAAATTAAAAATATTCGTAAAATTTAAATTTTTTTATTTTAAAAAAAAATATTATTATTATTATTTATAATTAATATTAAATTATAAATTCTATTAAAAATATTAATAAAATTATTAATTAAAATTTTATTAAATAAAACAATATTGAAATTACGATTATTTAAATTAAAATTTTTTTTTTTTTTATTTAATTTATTTAATTTGTTTAATTCGTTTGAATTTTTAATATTTTTTTCAATTTAAATTAAAATTCGTTTATAATTATTTTTAACGTTTTATATTATATATAAAAAAAATATATTTAATTATTATAATAATATTCTCGATTAATATAATTAAATATTATTATTAAAATTTAAATTTTTTTTTTAATTAATAGAAAAACGTAATAAAAAATAAATAAAAATAAAAAATAATTTATTTGAAATTTGAATAATAATATTTTTTTATTAAAAAATATTTTAAAATAAAAATAAAAAAATTTTAATTTAAAATTAAATTAAATTATTTAATTAATAAATTTTTTTTTATAAAATAAAATTAAAATAATTTAAATTAAAATATGTTTATAATTTGTTTTGATTTTAAAAACAATTTTAATATCGAGTTTTTTTTTTGATTTAAAGTTTAATAAACGTTTAAAAGCGTTTTAAATTTGAAAAAAAAAAAAAAAAATTTGAAAAAAAAAAAAATTTGTTCAAAAATTAAAAAAGTTTATATTTGCAAAATAAAAAAAGTATTTAAATTATTTTAAAAAATTAAAAATAACGTAAAATTTAAATTTAAAATAAATAAAAAAAAATTACAAATAAAATTATAGTAAAAATATATATATTTTAAATTATTTTAAAAAATAATTTTTAAA
>MU120002.1:0-10353 GCA_014904845.1 Acephala macrosclerotiorum | reverse complement strand
ATTTTAAATAATAGAAAAAGAATATTTTTATTATAGTATTTCGCGAAAACTTTATAAATAGTATAATATTTATTGTAATCAATAGTTAAATTATATTATTTATAATCTTGATAAATTGTTTTTTTTATTGAAATATTTATTTTATTTTTATTGAAAATATTATTTTTATTATAAATATTTAAATTAAATTACTATTATTTTTCGTTTTTTTTTATCGAAAATAATAATATTATTATTATCGTTTAAATTAAATTACTATTATTGTTTTTCGATTTCTTTATTTGTAATATTAAATTAAACGTATAAACGATCAAACGATACTAATAATTTAAAATTAGATTTTAATATTTTGATAATAATATTTAATTTTAAATTTTTTTTACAACGTTTAAAACTTTGTTTTTAATTTAATAAAAACTTTTTTAAATTTTTAATTGTTGTTTTTTTATTTAATTTTTATTATTTTTTAATTAAATTTTTTTTTTTTTTACGTTTTTTTAATCGATTATTCGATTAATTACTTGCTCGTATTAAATAACGTATTAATATTACTTTTTATAATTTTTTCAATTTTTTTTTTTTTTTTCACAATTTTAATTTTCTTTTTCAATATTACTATTTTATTAATACATTTTAGAATTTTTATTTAAATTCTTGTTTTTATTATATTATTATTTATTATTTTATTACGAAATATATTTATTTAATTATTGTAATTACTTGAGATTAATTTTAATAAATAATATATATATTAATCGATTTTTAAATAATTCGAAATATTAATATCGTTTTCAATAAATCGTTTATTTCTATCAATTTTAATTTTAATTAATATCGTTTATACTATTTTTAAATTGAAACTATAAATAAATAATCGTAAAAAAATAATTTTCGTATATAATTTATTGAAAAACTTTTTAAAACAAAAATTGTTTAATTATTTTTTAATTGTATTTGTATTATTTATTTTTAAATATAGAATTAATAATATAAAATTTCTTTTGATATTGATTAATAAAAAACAATTTAAATAATCAATTTAATCTTTTTTTTTTTGATCGATAAAAATACGTAATAAAATTCGTAGTATTATATTGATTATATTACGTAAAACGTTAATATATAAATCGATTTCAAAGTAGTACTATTTATAAATTTATTTTAATACTATTTAATAAAAACTTTAAATATTTGAAGTTTTTAAACGTATAAGTAGTATTTATTTATTAAAAACGATTTTTGCGAATTACGAATTCGAAGTTAATAATTGTAAAAGTTTTTTATAGTACGTTGAATGAGATTGTTATTGTAAAAATTTAAAGTATAATTGTAATAAGTATATGTAAAAGAAAATAATAACAAATTGTTGTAGTATATAAAAAGTTTTTATTTTAAATCGAGATCGATAAAAGAGTATTAAAATTGAATGTAAATAAGATTATTATTTATTTTTGATTTTAACGTTAGTACGTTTAGTATGTGATAATATTTTTTTTATTTTAATTTAATTAATGTTTTTTTTTATTAATAATTTTAATCGTATTTTCAATTATACAATTTTTGTATATTATTATTAATTAGAATTTGTATTAATTTAATAATAAATTTATTTCTTATTAATTTTTAAATCGTGTGATTTCTAATTAATTTATATTATAATATATTCAAATTTTCATATTTATAAATATATTTCTTATTTTTTTATCGTATTTTATCAATTTTATTAATAATTGTATTAATTGTATTAATTTGTATTACTTTAAAATGTTTTTATATATATATTAATACTATATTTTAATTTAAATAATTCGTTTAATTTATTAATTGTAATTATATTATTTTAAATTTTCAATAAAACCGTTAAACTATATAAAACTAAAGTAATAATTTTTGATATTTGACGTTTATTTATTGCATTTAATAATAAAAGTAAATTTGTTATTTTAATTAATTTTTTATACGTTTTTATTTCAATTGGTAATCGAAAGTAAAAATTCGATATTTTATTCGAAAAAAGTATTTAAAGTTTTTATAGTACTCGTTTTTTTCAATTTATTTTTAAAATAAATCGAATTATTTAATTATTCAAAACATATACTAATAAAGTTTTTTTTAGAAGAAAAAATCTTTTATTAATTTCGTTTTCGTACTATTATTGAAATTCAAAATTAAATTTATTAAATAAAATAAAATTAATCAATTATTTAAAATTAATAATCAATTATTTAAAATCGATTTTAATTTATTTAAATTAAAAAAAACTTTTTCGTTTTTAAATCAATACAATAATAATAAAAACTTTCGTATTAATAATCACGATATTAATACAAATATTTACAATATTAATTTTATTAATTAAAAAAATATATATATTGAAAATATTATTTGTAAAATTTTTTATTAAATTAATATTAATTTTATTTAATCGATACAATTTTGCAAATCAAAATTTTAATTTAATCGTATTAAAAATCATATTATTATTGAATATACTATTAATAAAAATATTATTATAATGAGATTAAAAATTATTAATTATTGTTATTTTATTATTAGTTTAAATCGCACGAAAATTATTGTTTTTACTCGCGAAATTTTTTTTAGTATAGCGTATAATAATTCTATTTTTAAAAATATTATACGCAAAATTAAACGTAATAATAAAAATTAAAAAAGTATTATTATTAAAAATTCTTTTCGATTAATCAACGTTTAATTTTACGAGTATTCTAATTACTAAAATTATATTGATTTCATTAAATTGAAAACGATTTTTAAAACAAATTTTTAAAAATATTAATTAAAAACTATTTTTATTTTATTTATTTTTATTATAAATTTCGAAAAAATTATTTTTCTTGAAATCAAATTTTTTCAATATATATTATTTTTTTAATATAAATTAATAAAAATTAATTTAAATAATAAATTTTTATATTTATTTAATAATTTACAATTATTTAATATATTTATTTGAATTCGATAACGATCGTAATTTTAAAAAATATAATCGAAATCACTTTTATAATACGTTTAATATATTGTACAATATATTTATATTTAAAAATATTTTTATTAATAATTTTTTTTTATTAAATATACTAATTTCAAATAAATGTAATATTTATTATATTATTGATTTAAATAAAAATTTAAATATAAAAACTAATAATAACGATAACGATTTTTTTACTAGAGAAAACTCTAATAAAACAAATAATAATATTAGTAAATCGAATAAAAAATGAAAAATGAATTAATATAATTATATAATTATTTTGATTTTTTAATATATTTCGTTATTGTTTATTAGTATTTTGCGCGTTTCGACGCAAAATTTTTTATGTTTTACAATTGATATTTTTATAATATATAATTTATACGATTATATTCGCTTTTTATAAAGTTTATTAAAAGATTTTAAAATTAATAAATTAATTTTAATTATAAATATAATATATAAATAATTATTATACGCGATATAATCGATTCGCGAATTTTATTTTAAATCAATAATTTGTAAAATTTTAATTTGAATAATATTGATTTTATTTGTTGATTAAAAAAAAAAAAATTATTTTATTAATTGATTAAAAAACTATAATAATAAGACTATTAAAAGAATTATTTTTTTTCGATTAATAAATTGAAAATAAATACGTAAAATTGTACTTTAAAAAAGTTTTTTTTATTTAAATACGAAATTAGTTTATTCGATTAATAAATTAAAAATAAATACGCGAAATTATATTTTAGAAAAAGTTTTTTTATTTAAATGCGAAATTATTTTATTCGATCAATAAATTGAAAATGAATATATCAAATTATTCTTTGAAAGAATTTTTTTATTTAATTTAAACGCGAAATTGAGATTAATCTATCAAAATTAAATTGTATATCAATTTAAATTCAATCTTAAAACCAAATTCAAATCCAATTTTAATCTATTTTAAATTGAATTTGAAACTAAAAAACTAATTAAAAATTAAATCAAATTAAATTTAAAATCGATTGAAATTATTATAAAAACGGCGATAAATATTGAATTAAATTTTACGATTAAATTTTTATAATACTAAAAATTGTAATTATTCGATTATTGATATTTTAATAATTTTATTATTTAATATAATACTTTAAAAAACCTTTAATAAATATCGATTTTTGAAAATAAAAAAAAACTTTTTTTCGATTCGAATTATAATAATAAAATATTAAATATATTTTTTTTTATAATTATATAATAAATAAATTAATCGTTTAAAATAATTATTATTTGTATATTATCGATTTTTTTTTAAGTTTTATAATAAAATAATTATATTTATTTTCGATTTTTATATTTATAAACAATTAATCAATTTTTGTTTTTTTTTTATTTTTCAAATTTTCAATATTTTTATAATTTATAAAAAAATTTCAATAATAAATAATAATATTTCGATTTACTTTAAATTAAATTTATTATTGAAATCGATTATAAATTTATTATTATTTATTTATTAAATATTTTATTAATTAATATTTCGATTTACTATAAATATAATATTTTTTTTAATATAATTCTTTTTAATATTTACGTTTTTTACGATATTTATTACAAGAATTTTTTCGATTTTATTTTTATTTTTTATTACGTTTTTTATATATATAATTAATTTAATTTTAATTATATTTTTTGTATTTATTTTTATCGTTTTTATTTTGATCAAAAGTAATAAAATATTATTATATCTCACGTAAACGCGTTGCAATACTAATTACAAAACGTAATTCAATATAAACGTTTTCAAAAATATTAATAAATTTATATAATACGAAATTGTACTTTTTAATATTTCAATAAATATTAATAATTTGATCGCGAAAATTGTATTTTATTTAATATTTTAAAAATAATTTTTTTTAAATTTTTCGTAATTACTCGAATAATAATTGAAAATAATTTAATTTAATTTTTAACGAATTCTTTAAAATAATTCGTAGAAGTATAATATTTTTCTATAAAAATATATATAATTATCGATTTTTCTCGATCTCGAAATATACTTTAATTAAAATTACTATAAATATAAATTTATAGTTTCGTTTAATAAATTTCTCGTAGTAAAATAAACTAATTTATTTTTTGAGTATTACTAAAAAAATTTCAACGTATTAATTTTTAAATATATTAATTTTACGATAATAATCGTAAAAAATTTAAAATTTAATTTCGATAATATTATATAATTTTTTTTCGTATTTTTTATTATTATTATAAATTTTTATTAAATTTGTAATTGATTTAATAAATATATTCGATTAATTTAATTATTAAAAAATATCGAATAATCAATAAAAATTATTATTAAAAGTAATATTCGTATTCGATTAAAAATATATAAAATAAATTAATTAATTAGATAACGTAAAAATCGAGTATACAAAATAAAGTAATTGATCGAAATTAAAAACTTTATATTGATTTTGAGAAAATATTTAAATAAATAGCGTATTTTTAAATAATTGCATATTTTAAAATAATAAAATTTGAAATAAAATTTGAAATAGTAAAATCGAAATTAATAAATATTAAAATATTAAATATTAAAATAACGTAAATTGAACGTATTTTAAATTATATTTTAAATTGATTTTTTTTTATTTGAATTTATTTGAATTTGAATTTTTTTTTTAGTTTATTTATAGTATTTATTACTATTAATAAATTTCTCGAGTTTTTCAGCGATCAATTATCTATTTATAATAATAAAAACTTTGTTATTATAAAAATAATCTCGTAAATTTTTAATAAATTTTGTATTTATTAAAAAAAAATTTTTTTTTATATATTTTACGAAATTCTTTTAAAAAAATTTTTAAAATATATCGTTAATACAATTTCTTCTCATATAAAATTCTATTATATACAAAATAAATAAATTGATTTATTTTTTATAGAAATTTTCTTTATTAAAATCGAATTATTTTTTTTATTTTTTTTATTATAATTATATTTTAATTCGATTTCGAATATTATTTTATTATTTAAATTCGATTTAATTCAAATTTAAAAAAATTAAAATTCATAATATAATTAAAATTCATAATATAATTAAAATATTAAAATATTATTATTACGTTTTCAAATTATATAATAAACGTACAAAATTATATTTATCGAAAATAAAAATAAATAATTTTTTAATAATATTTTAATCAAACAATAAATATAATAATTCAATCAATTGATTAATCGAGTCTTTTGTAAATTTAATTGTTTTACGTAATAAACGTAAATTTGAATCAATAATAAATATAATAATTTAATTAATTGTTTGATCGAGTTTTTAAATATTTATACAATGTCAAAATTTTATTTTCGCAAAAAAATAAATCTTATAATTCGATAATATTTAAAAACATATTATAAATCTTTTTTAATACATTTAAAATACTTAAAATCTCTTTACTACAAAAAGAACTTTATAATTCGACAATATTCAAAAAATATAACGTGGTTTTTTTTAAATCGAAATTTTATTATTTCGTGATTAAAAAACAATTACTAATTAATATTAATATTACTAAAAATACTTATTACTAATAATAAACTAAAAACGAAAATATAAAATAATTTTAATTGTATTTATTGAATTGTAATTAATTATTTAAAAAAATACACAAAAGTTAAAAAAATATAATTTCAATTTCTAATAAAACGACGTTAATTCGTTTAAAATTAATATTGTATATAATTATTAAATTATTATTGTATTTACAATTTTAAAATAAATAAATTATTAATTATTAAAATAAAAAATAAAAAATTATATTAAAAAAAAATTCGTTTATTAATTTATAAACAAATTAATTAATAAATAAATAAAATTTTTATTTAGTATATATTTTATTTTATAAATATTTATAATTAATATAATTATTAAAATAATAATAATTTAAAATTTTATCGAATTATAAAAATCAATAAATTAATAATATTTTAAATATTTTAAATAAAAACGTTTTTATTATAAAATTTTATATTAATTTATTATAATTAATTTAATCGATTTAAATTATTTTATTTAATATATAATTTTAAAAATTATATAATTATATAATTATAATTTTTTATTAAATATAATTATATTTTATTAATTTATATAATAATAAATTAATAAAATAATTTTAAATTTAATATTTAATAATATTTAATTTAATTTTAATTTATTTATAAATTTTATATAATTTATATTAATAAATAATTTATAATTATAATCGTATATTAATTAAAATTTTAATATTTTTTATTAAATCGATTATATATTAATTCGAAATTATTATATTATTAAAAAATATATATATTAATAATATTATTAACGAATTAATAATAATTTAATCGATTATTAATATTATTAATTATTTTAATTTAATATTAATAACGTTAATTCGATATTAATAATATTGGTTTAAAATTTGTAATTTATAATATTTATTTAATTTATTATAAAAATTTCAAATAAATTTATTAAACGCGTATTAAAATATTAAATTATAAAATTAAAAACTACGAATATTTTAATATTTTTTATTAAAATTTAAATATAAATTAATAATCGCATTTTATTCGCTTAATGAATTTTAATCGTTTTATAAATTATATAGATAAATAAAAATAAAAAATAAAAATATTAACGTTATTTGAATTTTAATTTTAAAATCGATCGATTTAAATAAAGTTTACGCGCGTAAAAACACCGGTCCAATATACGAGTAATTGCGTTACTCGATATTAAAAACTTAAATTGAAATACTTAAGATTAAGCGATTTAATTAATTAAGTATAATTATATAAAAATCGCGCGTAATAATTTATAATCGTCGAAAGTCGAAAATTTTAATATTTTTATTAATCGAATTTATTTATTAATCGATTATTAATTAAACGTTAAAATTTTAAATATATAATTATTACGTAATACGCGCTATTAATAAACCGCTAATACTATTAATAACTAATTAATATATAAAAAAAATTTTAATAATAATTATTTTTATTATTAATTTTTTAATAAATTAATTAAATTATTAAATTTAAATATTTCGATTAAATTTAAATAAAATTTTTTATTATTAAAAATATTAATATTAATTTTTAAAATAAATAAATAATAATTTTTATTAATATATAAAATTAAAATTACGTTTTTGCGAATTAATAATTTATAAGTATTTTATAAAATTTAAAAATAAATTTTTAATATTATTTAATTTTTATATTTTTATTTTTATTTTTTATAATATTTAATTTTTTTTAATTTTATTAAAATTTTATAAAAAATTTTAAAATCGATTATAAATTTTTTAAATTTTTAATAAAATAATTTTAAAAATATAAATATATAAATTATAAAAAAAAAATTTAAATTTAAATATAAATTTTATTAATAATAAATTATTAAAAAAATAAAAAAATAAAAATAAAAATAAATAATATTTTAAATATAATTAAATATAAAAATTTATTAATTTTAAAAAACGTAATATAATTTATATAATTTATTATATTATTTATATTAAAATTAAAAAAAAAAAAAATTAATAAATAAATATAAAAAATTTATTTTAATAAATAAATATTAAAATATATTAATTTAAAATTAAATTATTAAAAATAAAATACAATATAAAATACGAAAAATATTTTATTATAAAATATAAATAATTTAATTTTTAAATTAATTCGATTATATATATAATATAATTATTAATTTTTTAAAATTCGAATTATATACGTAATACGAGTATTAATTTAAAAAATATATAATAAATTGAATAAAATTAAATAATATAATATATTTAATAAAATATATAATATATAAATAATTAATATATAATATATTATTTATTAATTTAATTTTTTATTAAATAAAATAATATATAATTATAATATATTTATTTTTTTAATAAATTTTAAAAATTTTATTAAATATTATTATAAATTATAATTTTTTTTAATTTTTTTTATAATTATATTTAAATTTATAAAATATTTAATATAATTAAAAAAAATTTATTATTAGATTTTTTTATTAAATATTATAATTGGTCGTTCGTTTTAAAAACTAATATTAATTTTTTTTATTTTATATTTACGTGAAATTAATATTTTCAATAATAAACGATTTTATTTAAATTTAATCGTAATACTCAAATATAACGATTTAATTAGTTTTTTTAAAAATTCGACGATTATATAACGAATATTAAATTTTTTACAAAATAATTTATAAATTTGAAATTAATATTTTTTTATTAAATATTATCGAATTTGTTTTTATGTAATTATTTTTTTATAATAATTATATTCTTTTTGCGATTTGTTTTTATCATTGAATTCTTTTTACGAAAATTACAAATTATTTACGAATAAATATATTTTGTTATATTTACAATAAATATTTTTTTTGAGATTAATAATTTTATTAATTTATCGTTTTTTATTTAAATACGATACGTTTTTTAAAATCTCGAGATATTTATAATATTTTTTTTTCGATTTTAGTAATAAACTATTTATTTATCGTCGTATTTAATTGTTTTTTTCGTTATCGCGATTTTTTTTTTTTTTCGTTATTTTTTTAAATTTTAATTGCAATTTTTATTATCGATTTCGCATTCTTTTTTATAATAATAAATTAATTCGTATATTCAAATTTTTATATTAGTTTTTCTATTTTTAAATTTTTTCAAATTTCTTTTATCAAATTTCGACTTTTTTTCTTTCTTTTTTTCTTTCTCTCAAAACTATAATTCGCAATTAAATAATATATTAACAATTAATTAAAATACAAAAAACTTTTTTTCTTTTGAAATTATTATTATTCTACGAATTCATACTACGAAATCTCGAGTTCGTATTAATAAATTATCGTTTTTTGTAATTTATTCTCTTTATTTATATTATTAATTTACTAGTATAACTCGTTAAAAACTCGTTATACTAATTCTCGCCAATACTATTTTCTACGGTAAATATTAAATCTTTTAATTAATATCTCGTTAATAACGAGAATAAAAATAAAATTATAATTAAAATTAAAACGAATATTATTCGATTTACGTTTTATTAATAAAATAATAAATCGAGAAATAAAACGTATAATTTAAAACTAATATATAATATAAATTGTAATACGTTTTATAAATATTATAAAAATTGTTATACTTTTTTCGATAATATTTTGTTTTTAATAAAATTTATTAAAATTCGATTATTATTATTATTATTATTATTATTATTATTATTATTATTATTATTATTATTATTATTATTATTATTATTATTATTATTATTATTATTATTAT
>MU120001.1:0-10366 GCA_014904845.1 Acephala macrosclerotiorum | reverse complement strand
TATTTTAAAAAAAATCAATAAAAAAATAAAATTATATTATAAAAAAAAAAAAAAAAAAAAAATTTTTCAATTAAAAAATTATTATTATTTTAAAGTTTAATGAGTTTTTATTAGAACGTTCGAAAACAAATTACGAAATATTAAAATTTTAATCTAATATTAATAATTTAATTTTGTTTGCTTTTTCTCAAAAGAAGTATTTCTTTATCTATATAATTAAACAAAGTAAACGTTAAAGCAATTGTTGCTAAAAGTAATAAAAATTATAATTAAAATTATTTAATTGATCGTTTAAATGATTATATAATTGAATTGATACTAGTAATTCTTTTTTTAAAAGAAAACGCTTTTTTCAATTCGTAAACCAAATATAGAAAAAAGTATTATTGCGACTACTAATGTATTGTTTTACTATTAAATACTAAAAAGAAATTTGATCGTAAATCAATTGTCGTTACGTGTTGTAATACTTGATCGATTAAATTAAACTTGAAAAAATTCTTTCAAATTCGATATTTATAATTTTCGAGTCAATCGAAAATTTTACTCTTGAAAACACTAAAAATATCGAAAAATACTAAAAACATCAAAATAATAATTACACGTTTTTTTTTTTAGTATTATTTTTTTTAATAATCGTTTTTTTTACTATTTTCGTTTTCATTGATTAATTTTTGGATTTCGAGACGTTATATTCATTTTTGTATTTTAATATTAAAGTAATTAATACTAACGAGTAATTCAAGTGCTTTATTAATATTGGATTTAATTATAATATTAATTGAATTATTGTTTTTAGTAATTTATCGAATTTTTAAAAGTTTTTTGCGTTTATACGATTATTTGATAATTATAATATCGATCATAAAACGCTTTTTTTTAGTAGTATTGAATTTGATTATATATTTATAAAGAAAAAAAGAATTAATACAAATAATTACAAAAATTGAATTCAATTTAAATCGTTTTATAATAAAATCAAAAGTAGTAAAAATCGAGATTTTTATGTCGATTTCTATTATTATTGCGTATAGTTTAAAAATTAAAACAATACGAATAATTTTTTTGTATTTTATTAAATTCTAATAAAATAAATTGCTTTACAAATCGAATTGTTTATCGCTATAAATCTTGTTATTAAAAACGACGATATATTCGATCTACGAATTAAAGTTTTTATTTATAGTAAAGAAATCGTCTATAAAAACGAAAAATTTCATTGAATGTAAATTCAAATAAAAAAATCGAAGTTTACGATTGAAATTGTTTATTTGCTATTGTAATCGTTTATTCAATATTGTAATTTGCTTTTTTTTAAAATGTTAATATTAAATTGCCGTCGATATATCGTACGCAGTTTTCGATTGATAAATAGAATTAATATATATTTCCCGAGTACATTGCTCGAAATACGTTTGTTTATAGAAGTTTGATTTTAAATTAATTAAATTTAAATACTTGTTTTATTCTTTTTGCGAAAGTACAATTTTATTTTCAGTTTTATTTATTATTAATTTGCATTCGTTGAACAATAGAAAAGTATTCGATGTAAAAAACTTTATAAATTTAATTAATAGTTTGATTTTTTGTAGTTTAAAGTTTTTTAGTTTTACAAAAATTTGATTTTTTAAAATGAGCGTATCGTCGATTTATATATCGATTATTTCGAATAAAATATAATTACTTTTTGTAATAAATAAATAAAAATCGAAAATTGAGAATTTTATCGAGAATTTGTTTTTATAATAAGTATTATACGTTTTATATTAATATATTTTCGCTTTTAAAATTTCGTAGAGAAATTTAATTACTTTGAAAACAACGTTCAATAAAAGTTTATTCGTTATTTTTTTCGAAGATTTAACGAAAATAATACGTATTAATAAAATTATTAATTATATATATATTTAAATAATATTTTTTAAATAAAAATTGATTTTTTTAAATTTGAGAAATAAAATTAAAACGACGATAATTTATTGATTAACGCGTTAAATAATCGAAAATTGAATTAATACTATTTTTTTATTTTTATTATTGAATATTTAAATCACAAAACGAGATTTCTCGTATAAAATTATCGTTTTTATACTTTTGATTTCGTTTATTAGTTTTGAGTCGAAAATTCGTTGATTATTAATTTTTTTCGAATTATTAAAAATTAGTTTAAAGATTTTTTTCGCGATTAATTTATCAATTTTTTTTTTATGAAAAACTGCGAATAAATCGCTTAAAATAATAATAATTTTTTTTGCGCGAAAATCTATAAACAATTATTTATTTTTAGTTTTTTTCTCGATTAAATAAACTTCGAAAATTTCTATATTTATATAAATTATTATATAAATATATTCATTAAAATTGAAAACGTAAAAAGAGATTTTTATTGCAATTCGAAATAAATATAAGTTTTTTTTCGAAATATACGAAATTTTTTCGATCGAACGAAATAAATCAAATATATTTTTTTTTGTTTTCGAACTTTTTTTAAAAAAATTTAATTTTGAATTTAAATTTTTTAACAAATTTTCTTTTAATAAATAATCTTTTAATTGTTTTTCAAGTTACTTGAAGTTTTAATAAAATAATTTTATTACAATACTACAAAAACTCTTTAATTTATTTAATAATTGTAATTAATATATTTTTTTATTTATTATTAAAAATATATACGATTCTTTTTATTTTTTATTTTTTCTTTAAATAAATACATTTGAATTTAAAAGTAAATCGATCAAATAATAATTCTATAAACTATTTCTTATTTATAAAATATCGTTAATTTAACGAATAACGTAATATTTTCAAATTGCGATTATTATACTTTTTATCACTTTAATTCTAACGAAAATTGATACTATAAGCGCGTTTTATTGTAATATTCGAAAATAAATACTAAAAACAAAAAATGTAAAAATAATATCGTTTAATTTTATCGTATTATTAATTATTTTAATTATTATTTAAAATCGTTTTTTTTTTTCGCAAATCGAGAAATTCTCAAAATAATATATTATACGCACGTTTCAATAAAGCGTAGTATTTCTTTATTAAATCAATCGAATTGTAAGTTTCTATTAATATAATTTTCGAGTCAATATTTATACTTTTAGTATTATCGCGAAATTCTTTAAAATTGAAATTCGTTTCAAAGTTATAAATAGTAAATACTAATAATTCAAAGTAAATATCGATTTAATACACTTAAAAAGCGTTTTATGTTTTTTTCGTCAATATATTTATAAAGAATTTCGCGATTTGAAATATTATAATTTCGTTTACGATTTAAAGTATTGATTTTTTGTCGATTTACAATACGTTTAAATAAACGAAATAATTGAAATTATAATCGTTGCGCAATATAAACTTAAAACGATCGAAAAATTTATTATTTATTTAATATTATTAATAGAATTTTATTATTTTTTTAATTTTTTCGAAATTTATAAAATGTTTTTTATATTTTAATATTCGCGCGAATTTAACGATCGATAAATATTCGAAATACTTATATAATCGTTTGAATTTCGTTTTAATCAAATAATAAATAGTAAAATCGATTTTTATTGTAGAAATTTTATAATTACTATAAATCAAATTTTCAAGTAAATTAAATAGTATTTAAAAATATTTAAACGTTTTAATAATAAGCGTATATCGTTTATTTCGAATAAATACATTATTAAAATTATTGAATTTAATTTATAGTTTATTTATATTTTAAAAATATAATTAAAAAAATACGTTTATTAAAATTACGTAAAACGTAATACGTTTAATTAATGTATTAATATCAATAATTTCAAAAAATGAAATTTTATCGATTTTAAATTTAATTATTATTTTTTCAATTTTAAATTTATTTAATTTAATATTTCGAATTCATTAAAAAATCAAATACTAATTTTCGTCGATAGTCGATCGTTAAACGACGCTAATATCGATTATAATACTTATAAAAACGTCTAATGCGTAATAATTTATTAAATACGTTTTTATATTAATAAATATTGAAAACGATTTTAATTATATTGTAATACTCAATATCGTATAATAAATTAATTAGCGATCAAATAATTCAATAATTTTAAGTTTATTAATCGTATTATAAAATGTTATAAAATAATTAATCGATCGCGTAATATCGTTTTCGTGTAATTCTTTTTTTTTAATAAATTCAATAATAAATTGTTTGTATTTTTTAATAATATCGAAATTTAATTTTTTGAATTTAATTACGAATTGAATTATTTTGTTTTTATCGAACGATTTCGATTTCTTAAAATCGTCGTACGCTTTTTTTCTTTTTTTTAGCGTATAGTAAATATTTTAATAATTCGAATTCTTACAAATGAAATACTTTTTTTCGTTTTAATATATTATCGATTTTTTGTAATTAATTCGATTGTTATATCGAGTGTTTTTATCGTAATATTTGTAGTTTACAAAATATAATTCGATTATATTTCGATAGATTTCTTTTTTTTCGATTATAAAAGTTTTAAAAATTATTTTTATTTTCGTTTAAAATAAAATCGTATTGTAAACGTTTTCGTATATCGTTTAAAAGTTCGATAAAAATCGAAAAAGCGTTTAATAGTACTTTGATATATTCTAATAAACGTAGTAAAACTTGTTTCGTATAATAATCTCTATTTGCATATTCGAACGTAGATTAAACTGTTTTTAGATCAATTTTTGACGTAATATTTCAAAGTATTCGAAAATCGTTTTATTTGAATTTTGCATTCGAATTAATGCGAATATAATCGTATTTTATTAATTGAGTGTTTTATTTCGACGTTTTTCGATCTCGAAATTCGATTTTATAATTTCAATTATTTTGTCGAAGAATAGACTTTTTTCAGTGAGTTTCTAATAATAGAATTTATTAGTTTCATCGGTAAATATAATCGAGAATACGTTATAATAATTTTTGAGTCTAATATTTATTTTCGAATATAAGTCTTCGAATACTCGTATAAACATATTTAATAAATCTTTTTTTTCGTAGTATTTGAATTTGTCGTCGTAAATCTTTATAAGAATAATTAATTCTTTATCGAAATTAAATATTATTTGATTTTTGTAATCGAAATTGTATATTGATCGATTAAAATCTTTTGATAGTTTTTTAACTTCTAATAATAATGAAAACGACGAATTTCGTTTCGAGTTCTCGTTTTTTGACGACAAATTTAATAACAATATTTTATTGCGCTTTTAAAATTGTTTTTAGAGTATCGTACGTTCGAGTAATATCGTTTACTCTATAGAAAGTCTTATAACAAATCTTAGTAATTGAAAAAAGAAATTCGAAAGTACTAATATTATTTCTTTAATTTTCTCAATAAAAATAACAAAAAACGCTAATTTTCGAGTTTATTTTATTTTTAAATCGATTGTATTTTTTTATAAGTTGAAATTTTCTATTAAACTCATTTTTATAATTTCTTTATACGATTACTTTGATTATTTTTTTTTATTTGCAATATCTATTAATATTTTTAAGATTTTAATAAATCGTTTTTTCGATATTTATACTTTATTTATTTGCAAAATTTTACGTAGTTTTTTTTTCGTGTTTTTATTTTTTTTTTTTTCAAATATTTTTTTTATTTATTCTAAAAATACTTTTCTATATTCTATTTATAATTTATAGTCTCGATTATTTCTCGTTTTAAAACTCTATATTTATTCTAATGTATATTATATCGAATCGAGAAATAGAAAAAATAATAAAAAACTTTTTCTTTAATTAAAGTCGTACTTTGAGAAAATGTAATCATACTCTCGAAAAGCATTTTATCGAATCGTATCGTACTTAGTAAACATATTAATTCGACGAGTCTTCGTATTGAACTCGTAAAAATTGTTTTTAGTATTATTCAACAAATTACAATAAAATACTCGTTATTAATACGCGATAAAACGTAAAATAGAAAATTAATTAATTTTAAATCGAGAAAAATAAAGCGAACGTAAAATCGCAATATTTTTTGAAAATCTAATAATTTCTGTTAGTACAAATAAAAACTATTTTCTTTTACGTTTAATTGAACTAATAAATTGCGTACAATTTGAGTTTTTTTATTCGATCGATTTTATTTAATTATTGTTTTTTCGTAAGTAATTTTACTACTTTATAATCGAATGAATTCAATTATTAATCAGTATTAAAACGTTCGAAAACAAATCACGAAACACTAAAATCTTAATTTAGTATCAATAATTCAATTTTATTTGCTTTTTCTCAAAAAAAGCATTTTTTTATCTATATAATTAATTAGAGTGAACGTAAGATTAAAAAGTGAACACTAGAGTAATTATTACTAAGAGCAATAGAAATTATAATTAAAATCATTTAATCGATCGCTTAAATAATCATATAATTGAATCGACAGTTTTCTTTATTTATTTAATTTTTAAAAAATCGTATATATTTGTTTTTTTCGATTTTATTGAATTTAAAAATACGAATTATAATTTCAATTTTTTTTTTTCAATTTTTTAAATATTTTATTTATTACGAAATTTTTTAATCGTTTTTTTTTTTATATTTGTATTTTTATTATCGTTAAAATTAATAAATTTAATAATATTCTCGTTTTTATTATTATTCAAAGAATTTTAATATTTATTTTTTTTAATGAATTTCTTTAAACGATTTTCAATATATAATTTTCAAATTATCGTTTTATTTATTTTTTCGAATAAATAATTTTTTTTTAATTAATTTATTTAATAAATTTAATATAAATTTAATTATTTATATAATAATTTAATATTTTTAAATATATTTTAATTAATAAATTTAATATTATATATTAAAATAAAAAAAAATTTTCGAATTAATTTTTTTCGTATTTAATAATAAACGTTGAAATATATTTGATTTTATTTGCAATTGTATTTTTTTTTTAATTTCGATTTTTTTATATTCTCGTTTCGTATTTTAATTTGTTTGATTTTCAATTTAAAAAATTTCGCTCGATTATATATTTCGTTTTAATTAAGAGTTTTTTAAATAAAAAAATCGAATTTCAATAAATAAAACAATTTTTTTATTATAAATTATATAAAATAACGTATATTTAATTAATTTATAAATAATTATTCGATTTGCAAAAAAAATAATTAATAAATATTTCAATTAATTTTTTTTATTTTTTTTTATTAAAATAATCAATATAATAATAATAAATTAATATTTTCATTTAATTATTTCATTTATTTTCGAATTATATACGAAAATAATAATTCGTTTAATTTTGAATTTATTCAATTTTTTGATAATAATTTTTTTAAATTCGAGTTTTTTATTCAATTTTATATAATTGAAAACGTTATATTTACAAATAATATTATTATAAATAAATTTAATAATTTTTTTAAAAATCGAATTTTTTATTAGTTTAATTTTAATTTAATCGAAAAAATTATTTCGTATTATAATTAAATTATCGAATATTTTATATTATAAAAATTTAATTATATTTATTTTAATACAATAAAATAATAAAATTATTTTTTGAAAATACAAAATTTTTTCGTGTTTTTTTTTTGTTTTTATACTAATAATCACTATAATTTACTATAAAATTTTAAATGTTTTTATAGTATTTTTTTTAGTAATATTAATTAATTATTTAATAATAAATATTATTTTTTTTAATATATTCGAACTTATTATATAATTCAATTATAATTATTATACGCTATTTTAAATCGTTTAAAACAAATCGAAATAATTAAAATTTAATAGTATTTTTTTAAAGTATTTTATTTCGAACGTTATAATTAACGAATTTTCGAATTAATTTACGAAATTCTATTTTTGAAAATTATTTTAATCGTTTTATAATTATTAAATATTAAATAATATTTTAAAAATAATTCGAATAATTTTTAATAAAAAAAAAATAATATTATTATTATTATTATTATTTAATAGTTTATTGATTTCAAAGAAAACGATTAATACGATATATACGAAAAATACAATCGATATTAAAAATTGAAAATTAAAAATATCGAATTTAAAAGAATTTTTTTAAATTTAATTTAATAATTTAAATAAATATTCTCGTTTTACGTATTTATTTTTAATTACAAACGATTTATTTTTAATTTTTCGATTAATTTTACGTTTTTTAATTGAAATTAAAATTATTTCAATATAATTAAATTCGATTACAATAAATTTATTGATATTTGTTTTTTTTTTTTAAATTATTGTTCTCTATTTACAATCTTTTAAATAATCCGTTTATAATAATATAAATATTTTTTTTAATATATTTAATTTCGAAATCGAATAATCGTATTTAAACGAATTAACAAATAATTAAAATATTAAAAAAATTTATTATTATTTGATTTAATTAAATAATAAGCGTATTAGTATTCGTTTTAAAAATAAAATAAATATTATATAATTAAAATCGTAATTTGCAAAAATTTTTCAAAATTTTTCAATATTTTCTTTTTATCGTATTATAATTTCGTTTAATAATATTTCAAAGTTTTAACTCGTATTAAATTATTTGTTTTCGTTTTTTATTATTATATTAATCGAGTATTTTTTTATATTTTTATTAATTAATATCGATATTTAAAATAATTATTTTTTATTTATTAATAAAATCGTAATAAATTTCATAAAATATTGAAATTATTATAAATTTATTTTATAAAAATATTATAACGATTTTTTATTTTTTTTTTATTCGAAAAATTCATTTTTTTTAATTAATCGATATAATAATTCGATAATAATATCAAAATATTAAATTTATATTTTGTAATAAATACAAATTTTAATAAAAATTTTGATTTTAAAAATATTATTATATTTAATTTATTTTAAAATTTTAATAATTTTTATATTTTCAAAAAAACGCTTTTTAAAACTATAAATAAAATTAATAATAATTATTTCGTTTTAATAAAATTGTAATTTGAATTTTATACAAATTTGAATTTTTTCGATTCGATTTAACGTATTATTTAAATTTTAAATATATTTAAAAACGAATTAACGAATTTTTAAAAATATTAACTCGTTATTATAATTCGTATAAAATTTTTTAATTTTTACGTTATTTAAAAATAATATTACAATTTTAAAAAATATATTTTTTAAAATTATTATAATAATTTAAACAAATTAAATTATAAAATTAATTATTTTTTAAAACGATATTATTATTCGTAAAAATTCTAATAAAAATATAAAAATAATTATATTTTTATTTTAAACGTTTAATGTAAATTAATCGTATTTAGAAAAAAAATCTATTAAAAAAACGTAAAAATATTTAATAAATTTCTCAAAAAATTTATTTATAAAAAAAATATATTAATATTTTTTAAAATAATTAAATTCATTTTTATAATTGTATTAATTAATCGATAAATTTTAACGATTTTTTTCGCGATTAAAAACTATAAATTTCAATAAAAATTATTATTTTTTTAAGTATTTTACAATCGAATTATTTTTAAAGTATTTTTATTATAATCGAAAACAAAATTTTAAAACAATAAAAACTTTTTTTTTATTACGTCGTATATTAAATTATTTTAATACGAATAAATAAATTAATATTTTTATAAATTTTAAAAACTTTTTTTTAATTAAATATTATTTTATTGAATATTTTTTTTTTAAATTTTTATAATTAATTTTCGATAAATAAAAATATTAATCGTTTAAAAATAAATTATAATTTTTTTAATATTGAAATAATTTATAATAATAAATATTTTATATATTTTTTAATATATTTTTAAAGTATTTTTTGTATTTTAAATTATTTAAATCAATTTTTTCGTTTTTTAAAAGAAATTTAATTTTATTAATTAAATCGATAAATTGTATTTTTTTAAATTTAAATTTATATATTGTATTAATATTTATATTAAATAATTTCAAATTAAAATTATTTAATAATAAAACTATTTTTTTATACGAGTTTTTTTTTTCGTTTTTATATTTGAAAATTTTTTAATTTCGATTTTTTTTAATAAAATAAAATAATTAATATTTTATATTATTTTTTAAATATTTTTTTTTAATATTTATATTTAATAATTTTAAATTAAAATTTTTTTTTTATTTTTTGAAAATTTTTTAATTTCGTTTTTTTTTAATAAAATAAAATAATTAATATTTTATATTATTTTTTAAATATTTTTTTTTAATATTTATATTTGAAAATAATAATAATATTATAAAAAAATATTTTTTCGTTTTTTCGTTAAAATTTTTTTTATTCAAAATTTCGTTTATTTTTTTTTTATTAAAAAAAAAAACGTTTTATAAAAAATCGAAAAAAATAATTTTATTTTTTATATTATTTTA
>MU120000.1:0-10384 GCA_014904845.1 Acephala macrosclerotiorum | reverse complement strand
GTCTGGTATTAACCAGATGTTGGGTGGCATCGCTGCTGGAATTACAAATGGATCGGACTTCTCTTGATATGCGAAGTCTCCGAAACACTATATTGGTGGATCGATAGCCTCAGTTTGGGTTGTTAGGACATTGGTGAGTTTCGTGGGATTGGTGACGACGAGTGCGTGTCAGAAGATTTATGGAGAGATCTATTGGGATCGTGAGTCCAACTTCTTGCCCAACATGCTGGAAGGACCAAGTCTAATTGTTGGAAAAACAGGTAGGATTCGAATGTGATTCACGTGAATAGAGCACGGCGGATACGGATCACAGGGCTAGCTTCGTATGAGCTAATCCAATGATATTGTATCCTATTGTGTCTGCTTTTCTACCTAAGGAGAGAATGCTCAATATATGGAATATCCAGTGCGTCGTACGAGACGCAGATAGTTTTATCGATTGCGTTAGCGCATTCGACACGTGATTTGACATCTCGAACCACGCTTCTCGCGACACTAGTAACTTTTTCTTTGTAGTAAAAAATACTATACGACGCGCTGAATATTTAAAAGAGCGTAATTAAAGAGCGTTATAAAAAAATAAATCAAAAAAAGTAAATTTGCGATATTGCTATATGTAATACGTAATTTGATTTTATAATTTAACGTCGTACGACGCTAACGAATATAAAAAAAGTTTTTTTTTTTTTTTTTTTTTTTTTTACGATAAAATTTTCGTTTTTTATAATATTATTATTATTATTATTATTATTATCGCGTTTTTCGATAAAAATTCAATTTTATATATTAAAAATCAATAAATAATATTTTTATATTATAATAATTTGTAATAAATAATTTTAATTTTATTAAAACGTAATATATTTTTTATATAAAATTATATTATATTTCAATAAATTGTAATATATAAATTGTTATATATTAAATATTTTCAATATAAATTTAATTCGTTTTTCGAATATATTAAATTAATTAATTATTTCAATAAATATTATAATAATTATAAATAATATAATTATATTATTTATTATTATTCGTTTTTTTCGTTTTTAAACGAAAAAAAAAATAATAATAAAAATAATAAAAAATTTAATTTTTTTAATAAAAATATTTCAATTTTTTAATTTAAAAATTTTTTTATTAATATATTTATATAATAAAATTTTTTATTAAATATATAGAATAATTCGATTATTTTAAATTAATTAAAATATATACAACAATTTTTTTTTATTCGTAAATACAAATAATATTTCGTTTTATATTAAATTTTTTGAATTTTATATAAAATTTTTTTAAATAAAAATTTAAACGTTTTTTTAATTTTTACGTAGTATTTAAAACGAATACTCGAACAAAAAAATTCAAAAAAAATTTAAATCAAATAATTAAATTAATAATTTTAATTTTTTTGATTCTTTATTCGTACGATTTACAAATAAATATAAATATAAAATTCGTACAACGTATAAATAAATATAAATAATATTAATATATTTTAAATTTTTAAAATAATTTTTAATTTTTTTATTTTTTTATTTAATTTAATTTTCAATTCGTATAACGATTTTATTAATATTTAAAAAGTTTTTTAGCGTTTTATTTAATATTAATTTAATTATTATATTTATTAAATTATTTTATTTATTAATTTAATATATTTTCGTGAATTTTTTGCGTTTATACAATTATTAAAAAATTATAATATTAATTATTAAACGCTTTTTTTTAATCGTATTTAATTTAATTAAATATTCGTATAATAAATATAAATTAATATAAATAATAATTAATAAAAATAAAAAATTTAATTAAATAATAATTATTTCGATCGTATTATTAATTATTATTATTATATTTATTTTTTTAATTATATTATAAATTTCAAATATTAATACGTTTTTTATAACGCGTTTATTTTTCGTATTATTTTAATAAATCAAATTATTTCAAATCGTAAAAATATTTTTTTTGTATAATTCGTTTATAATAATAATTTCGTATTCGATTTAAAAACTCAAATTTTTATTGTTTACAAATAAATCGTTTATAAAAACGAAAAATTTTATACGATAAAAATCAATCGAAATATATTTAATTTTTTTTTTAAATTATTTAATTATTATTTTAAATATTTATTTAAAATTATAATTTTTATATTTATAAACTTTTAATATTAAATTATTACATTTAAATTAAATATTATTTTCAATTAATAAATCGTTATTAAATACGTATTACAAATTTATTGTTTTTAATATTTTTTTTATATAAATATTAAATTTTAAATCTATAAATTGCAATTTTTTTTGGAATTTTTTTAAACAAATACGATTTCGTTTTTTTTTTAATAAAAAATATTTTTATTGAAAATTAATAAAATATCATATAAAAACATTTTAATTAATTTTACAGTGGATTGGATTTTTTTCAATTTTTAATTTTTTAATTTAATAAAATTTTCATTTTTTAAAATCAATATATCGTTTATTTATATTTTTATAATTTCGAACGCGTTTTTTAAAATTGTAATTATTAAATATAAATTATATATAAAAATTTTTATTTTAAATTTAATTTAATAATATTTATTATATATTATTTATTAATATATTTTTATTTTTAGTATTTTATATAATAATTTTTATACGATTATTATTATATTTTTTAAAAATTGATTTTAAATTTTTTTAAAAATATAAATTAAAATTAAACGATTTAAAAATATCGTAAATTATATATATATTTAAATTATATTTCGATTAAAAAATTTAATTTTTTATTGTACGAAAAATAAAAATAAAAATAAAATCAATTATTAATTTATTTTTTAAATTATTAATAATTATATAAAAATATTTTTATTATTTTTATTATTATATATTTAAATAACGAATTTTGATTTTTCGTACGAATAATTCGTTGATTTTTTTTTGATTTTATTTATAAATCGAAAATTGAAAATACGTTTTCAATAAATAATAAAATTATATTATACGAATTTGAAAACTTTTTTTATAATTAAATTTTTAATTTTTTATTTTTATAATTTTTAAAATAATTATTTTAAAATTAAAATTTTTTTTTTTTTTTTTTTAAATTTTTTATTAATTTTATATTATTTTATTTTTTTTATTATAAATATTATTAAAAAAATTTGTTTTTTTTGTACAATAATTACAAATTAATCGTAAATTTTTTTAGTATTATTAATACGAGTTTTGTATTGTTATACGTTTTAATATAAAATAATTATTATTAATTTTATTATATAAAATTAATTTTCAATATTTTTATTTTCGAATTAATTATTAATTTATTAATAATTATTTTATTATTAATCGATTTATTGTACGTTGTTTTAATTTTGTTTTTTTAGTAATTTTTATTATAATAAAACGAAAATTAATTAATTTATACGATATATTAATCGTATATATTTTTTTATTAATAAATAATAATTTGTACGATTTTATTTAATTTTTTTTTTAATTATATTTATATATTTAATTACAATAATAATATTAAAATATCGATCGTACGAAATTTATTTTTTATAGTAAAAATATTTTACATTTATCGTTTCGTATTTAATTATCGTATTTTATTTATTATTATACGAATAATTTTTATTTTTTTTATTATAAATAAAAATAAAATATTTATTTTAATTATTTTTAAATATATTTTAAAAATAAAAAAATTTAAAATTAATTTATTTAATTTAATAAAATCGTTTACAATTTTTACGATTATTTATAGAATTAATTTTTTATTTAATTATTCGTTTTTTAATTTTTATTAAAAAATCTCGTACGAATATCGTAAAAATACGTAATATTTTTTGATTTTATCAATATTATTATAAATTTTTATTAATATTTTTTTAACGTTAATTATTATCGTACGAATTTTTTTTGGAAATTCAATTAATATAAAGTTTTTTTCAATATTATATACAAAAAAATCTAGTAAATTTTAATATATATTAATTTAATATATACAAAAAGTATTTTAAATCGTTTTTATCGATTTATTTTTCAAAAATCGTACGATAATAAATATTATTATTTTATCGATTACTTAAAATATTAATTTCTCGTTTAAATAAAATACGTTTACTAATATAAAATAATTAAAATTGTAATTATTTTTTAAATTAAATTTAAATCGTTCGAACGATTTCAAATAAAATTAATATTTTTTATAGAATTTCGTAAAACGTTTAATTATTTTTAATTCAATATTATTATATTTAATTCGTACAAAAAATATAAATAGTTTTTATACGAAAAAATATTCGAATTATCGATATAATTAATAAAATTCAATATTAATCAAATAATTATATATTATAATTTTTTTCGTACGATTTAAAAGTATTTATAAATAGTTTTATTTTCGTACAATAAAAACAATTTTATTTTTTTAAAATAAAACGTTTTTCAAATTATTAAATTTAATTTTTATATAATCTATATTTTTTAAAATAATATAAAACGTAATTCGTTCGAATAATATTTTGATTTTTATTATATTTTTTATAATAATTAATCTTTTTTTGAAACAAATTCAATAATCTTTAATTATCGTACGATTTAATTAAATTGTAATATTTTATTATTATAATATTAAAAATTGAAATTTTTCGATAATCGAAATTTTAATCGTATTAATATTTAATATAATTTTTTGAAATACGTTTAATAAATAGCGATTTTCAAACGTAAAATTTGATACTTCGTACGATTAATTAAATGTATTATTTCGAGTTAAAATATAAATTATTATTTAATTATTCAAAATTAAAATAATTTTTAATTTATTTATTTTATTTTATTTAATTTAATAATAAAATTATTATACGAAATTTTTTCAACGATTAAAAATATCGTTTATTGTTTTAAAATTTCTTTTTTTTACTTTTTAATTTTGTGAGTACAATATTAGTTTAATAGTCACGTGCGATACTAGATCAAATCGAGACCAGTACTATTTGCACTAGAATTAAAATTATATTTTTCAATTTTTATACGTTTATTAAATTTAAAATTTATAATTAATTAATAAATTATTTAATTTATTTGTTTATTTCGTTTTTAATTTATTATTAATAATAAGTATTTTTGATAATATTAATATTGATTAATAATTGTTTAATTAATTACGAAATAATTAGATTTTTATTTAAAAGAAATTAATTTACAAAAATTTTTTTTTTTTTAAATAATTTGTTTTTTGTAAAAAAGTATTTAAAATAATTAATATATTTTTGAAAAAACGAAAATTTATAAAAAAATTTTATAGAAACGCATTAAAAATATTGAAATTATTAAAAATTTAAAAAAAACAATACGAGAGCGATTTTAAATTTATATTTATTTTTTAAATTTGTATTTATTACGTAAAATAATAACGTTTACAAAAAACGAATAAAAAAATATAAAAACGATTTTAAATTTATATTAATTTATTCGAATTTATATTAAAAACGAATTTTCAAAAAAAGTTTTACATTTTTATTTATTATTTGATTAAAAACGTATAAATATTAATAATAATATTTATTTGAATTCGAATTAAAATTTATAATTTTTTTATTATTTATTATATAATTATTTTTTAAAATAACGAATTTATTTAAAATCAAATTTTTTTACAATAAAAACAAATAAAAAAAAAATTTGATTTTACGAATAATAAAAATTTCAATAAAATAATATTAAATAAATATATTTTTTATTATTTTAAAGTATATAAAAAAAAAAAATACTTTAATTATAATCTATAAAAATACTTTCAAAAATTTTTTAAAAATTGTTCGTAAGAAATTTTACGTTTAATATACAAAGATTTTATACGTTGTTTACGAAATTTTTTACGTATTTACAAAGTCTAAATACTAAAAAATAAAAAGTTTATTATTAATAACTTGAAAAAAAATTTTTAATAAAAAGAATTTTATAAATAGATACAAATAAAAATCGTCGATCAATTGAAAAATAAAGATTTTTTTTTTTGATAAAATTAATTAATTCAATTAATAAATCAAAGTATTTTAATATTAGTATTCAATAATCAAAATATAATTACTTTTACGATTTTAATTATTAATACGAATTTCTTTATTACAAATACGATTATTTTTACGAATATTTTTTATATTTTTTTTATTACAATTTTTTTTATAAATACGAATTTGTTTAATATAATACAAAATATTTAATTTATTTACTAGTAATTTTTTTAATAATAATCGAATTAATATAATAATCTATAGAGTATTTTTATTAAATTGTTTATAAATTTAATAAAAATTTATATTGATAATAAAAAATATAATAAAAAATTATACGATATTTTTAATTGCAAATTATCGATTTTTTATAATTATTGTAATAAAATCGAATTACTTTAAAATTAATACGATAAAATATTTTTTATTAATTTTATAAAACGTGTAAATACGTTTTATTTTAATAAATTTTTAAAAAAAAGTTTCGATTTTATTACGTTAATAATAATAATAAAAACTTATTTCGAAATTAAAAAAAATCGTTAATTATATATATTTTTATAAAAAAAAAAAAAATTTAGTAAAAATTATTACGATTAATTTAATAAAAACTAAATTAAAATACTTATAAATACTTTTCAATCAATTTCAAAAGATTCAATTAAATTTATTATTAAAATATCAAACGAAATATAATTTGCGAAATCAAATTATTAACGTTTATCAAAATATTAAAAAATATAATTTTACTTTTTATAAATTTATTAGTATTTTTAAAAGCGTTTACATTGAATTACAATTAACAATAAATATTGCGACGCGATCACGTGAAATATAATAATATAGTTTAAATTTTACTTTTTAAAATCAAAAAAAAAAACGAATTCAATTAAAATTAAATCGATTATATTTATAAAAAACGAAATAAAAAACGCGATCGAATATAAAATTGAAAATATTGAAATCGAAAAAACTTTCAAAATAAATATTATAAAAATTATAAATTTCCAAAAAAATTATATTAAAAAAAATATTATATTTATAATAAATCGAAATATTAATCAATAAAATATACAATAAAAAAACGATAATAAATATATATAAAATTTCGATAATAAATTCAATATACGATAAATCGAAATATTATAACAATTTATTATTGAAATTTTTTTACTAAAATCGAAAAAATAAAAAATTTATCAAAAAATAATCAAATAATAAAAATTGATCAATTATTAATAAATATAAAAATAAAAAATAAAAATAAAAACTATTTTATCGAATTTAAAAAAATCGATAATATATAAATAATAATTATTTTAAATAATCAATTTACTCGTTATATTATTACAAAAGAAAATATATTCAATATTTTATTATTATAATTTAAATTACTCGAATCGAATTAATATTTATTTTTTATTTTCAAAAATCGATATTTTTTAAAAGTTTTTTAAAGAATTATATCGAATAATAAAATTATTAAAATATTAATTACTAATTAATCGCAATTTATAATACTATAAAAATTTGATATTAACGTTCAATTAAATATATTTACAATCGAAACTTATAAAATTCACTTTAATAAAAATATTATTTTATTACAAAAAATTATTCAAATCGATATTTTATTAAATATTATTATTTTTTATATTATTTTTACAAATATATTTTTTTTATTTTATATTCAAAATATAAATATTATAAATATAAAACTCGATAATTTAAAAAATATTTTAATTCAAAAAAATAAAATCGTTTTTATTATAAAAAAATAAAACTATTTATAAATATTATTATATTAATTAAAAAAGAATTTAATTTGAAATTATTTTATCAATATAAAATTACAATAATTATATAAGCGTTTTAATTACTTATTGATACAACGTTTTATAAAAGTTTTTCAATGAATTAATTATAATATAAATATTAAATATATTTAATATTTTATTAAATATTATTACTATTATCAAATATATAAACAATTACTTGAAAAATTCAAATTTATTTTATAAAATAATTATAAATTCAATTATTCGATTATTATTAACGTTTTATATTTAAATAAAAAATTAATTTTACAAGTAATAAACTCGTTTACAATATTTCAAATTATTAAATTTATAAAAACAATATAAAATATACTACGTATATATTAAATCGATATATATTAAAAATTATTGAATTATATTATTTATAACGTCGAAAAAAACTTTTCGTTTATAGAATTTCAATAAAACGTTAAAATAATAGCGATTGAAATCAAAGAAATATTCGTTGAAATTTATAATAATATAGAAAAAATAGAGAAATACTATATTTTATTATATCGAGTTTACGAGATTATTTACAACGAATTAATCAAGAAATAAATTAATAAAAATATGATTTTATAAATAGTAATTAAAATTGTTAACGATTTAATAAAATCGAACGATATTGTATTTACGTTATTAATTTTTAGAATATATTTTAAAATAATTAATAACGATATATTATTATTATTAATTATTAAAAGAATTAAAACAATTCGAGTAATTATTAAAAAAAAATATTATTTATATATTTAATATTAAATTAATAACGCGTTTTCAATAAAAAATAATTCAAATACGAAATTTATATTAAATTTATTAATTCTATTTAAAGTACGCGTTTAACGTAAAAAAAGCGAATAAAAAAAATTATACAAATTACTAGTAATTAATAGAGAAATATATATAATCGATATATTTTATAAATCGATTAATTTTCGTTTAATTTTATTACACGGAAAAGAAAGTACTAAAAATTTATAATCGAGTTAATAATCAAAAAAATAATCAAAAAAATTAAAAAAAAATTTTTAGTTTTTTTAATTGAGCGAAATAAACGAAGAACTAATTAAAAAACATAATTGAAAACACTTAAAAAAATCACGAAATAAAAACGTATATAATAAAGAATTTAAATAAAATAAATATTATAATTTTATTGAAAACAACGAAAAAAATTACAAAAATTTCAATAATTAATTTTTTATTATTATTATTGAAAAAATTAAAATTTTTATAGTTTTTATAATAAATAAAAAAAAAGCGATATAAAATTATTATTAAAACTATAAAAAGAAAATATAATTACAATTTTTAAATAATTATTCGAAGTATTTTAAAAAAAAAAATATTAATAATTTGATTATAAAAAGAGTTTTTAGTTTCGTTTAATACGATTTTAATAAATATATTAGAATTCGAATTTTCAATTCAAAATTAATCAATAAAATCAAAAATAAAACTATCGATATTTTCTACGAGAAATCGAGACTAATAATTCAAAAATATAACAACGAAAAAAAAAAATTAATTCTTATGTAATTTTTAATAATACAAAGAATTAATCAACGATTGATTATTATTTTAATATTTTTCTTAGTTTAATTTTTAAGTAAAAAAATTAAAATATAATTTCGTAATATTACTTAAATTTATATTTAATTTACAACAAATTTTTAACGATTTATATTAATACGTTTATCGAAAAAAATTTATTATTTATATTTATTAAATACGATTATAATTATTTTAAAATCTTTATATAAAATTGCGAAAATAAAAATATATTAATAAATTACGTATTATAAATATTATAAAAAGAAATTATTTATAATTATATCAATATACGATTTTTATTTTCTAATTACAATTATTAAAAAACTTTTTAATATTATTAAAATACAAATCGATAATACGTTTATATTAATAAAAAAAAAATTTATTTTTAAAAAAAAACGAATTCAATAAAATTAAATTTTTAATTAAATTTAAAGAAATTTTAATACTAAAAATATTATTGATTTTTAATAAATACGTTTTAATTTAATTTAAAAATACGATTTAATTATAAAAAAAAAATTTATTATATTAAATAAAAAATTAAAATAACAAATTAAAAATTTGAATCGAGAATTCAAATATATTGTTTTTAATTTGTTTACAATAAAATTTTTCGTTTTTATCGATAATTTATTTACAAACAATAAAAATTTTAATTTTCAAATTAAATATAAAATTATTTTAATAAATAAACATTAATTAAACAATAAAAAATTCGAAATTAAATTTTTTTTTATTTATTACAATTTTACTAAAAATAAATATATTATTAAAAACGTTTTAATTTTTGAGATATATAATATAATAAAAAAAATCAATATAATAATTATAATCGAATTTATTATTAATATAATTATTTAATAATTCGATTTTTTTAAAATTTTAATAATCGTTTATATAAATTTATATTCGTTATACGAATATTTAATTAAATTGAAAACGATTAAAAAAAAGCGTTTTATAATTAATATTATAATTTTTCATTAAT
>MU119998.1:0-10436 GCA_014904845.1 Acephala macrosclerotiorum | reverse complement strand
AAATATTTTTATATTTTATTTTTTAATAAATTATAAATTTTTATTTTATATTAAATTTAATTTTTATTTTGTTTTTTTTATTCGATATAAATTTTTTTATTTTTATTGAATTTTTTAAAAACGATTAAATCGTTAATATTAATTATATTAATTATATTATTATAAATCGATTTTAATTTGATAATTTTTAATTTAATAATTTTAAATTATATAAAAATATAAAAAATTAAATTAAATTTAAAAAAATCGAAAATATTTTAATTTTAAATTTAAATAATAAATTAATAATATTTATTTATAAAATTATATAATTTTATTTCGATTTTTCAATTTTTTAAAAATAAAAAATTTCGTTTATAATTTTACGAAAATTTAATCTCGTAAATAATTAATAAATATAAAATTAATATTATTATATAAAATAATTTTTAATTTTTTAATCGAATTAAATAATTTTTTTTATATTGTTTTATAATAATTATTATTTTAATAATTAAAATTTCAATTAAACGAAATTTATATAATCGTTTAAAATAAATTTATTTAATATAATAATATAAATTATTTTAACGTTTAAAAATTTAATAAATTTTTAATCGATTTTATAATAAAATTTAAAAATAAATTATATATTTATAATATATATATTATATAAAAAAATAAATGAAAATCGTATAATTATTTTATTGAATTAAAAAAACATTTAATAAAATTAATTTATTTTAATATAAATAATTTAATAATAATCGATTTTTTATTATATTTATATATAATAAAATAAAATTAATAGAAATATATATTATTAAATTTAAAAATCAAATTATAAATTATTTTAAATATTAAAATAAAAATTAATTAATTAAATAATTATAAAATAATAATAAAAAAAATATAAAATTAATAAATTTTATAAAAATTTTAAAAAAAACGAAATCGATTAAAAATTTATTAAATTATATTTATTAAAAATAAATAATTTATTCGAATAATATAAATAAATTATTTAAAAAAAACGATTTTTTTTTTAAAAGAATTAATTTTAATTTTAATTTTTAATTAAAAACGATTAAATATATATATTATTTTTATTTTCGATTATATTATTTTGTAATTAATATATTATTATTTAAAACGTAATACGATAAAAAATCTAATTATAATTATATTAAAAAATTTAATTTTATTATTTATTATTATAATTTTAATAAAAATTAAAAAAATCGATATAAAATTATTTAAAAAATTTTAATTAAATATATAAAAAATATTTTATATAAAATTTTAAAATTAAATAATTATATTACTCGAACGATTTTAATTAAAAAAATTAAACGTATTTTTTACAATAAATTTATTTTAAAAAATATATATAAATACGAATTTCAATAATTTATAAATTATTTTATAAATTCGATTAAATTATTAATTTTAATTTTAACGTTAAAATTTATATCGAAATTCGTTATTTTATTTTATTTATTAATTTTAATATTTTTATTTAATTTAAATTATAAAAAAAAAATTAATAATAAAAAATTAATTTATCGATTATATAAAACTAATTATTTTATTATTATTTATTTTTAATCGTTTAAAATTGAATTTATTCGAATTAATTTATTTTTTATTTTATAATAATTTTTTATTTTTTTAAAAATATTAATCGTTTATTTAATAATATAAAATTAATAATTTTTCGTTTTTTGATTATATTTTCAATTTATAATTATTAAATCGTTTTATTGTTTTTATATAAACTATTAATTAAATTTTTAATGTAAAAATTTTTCAATTGAATTTAATCGAAATATTTTTTAATCGAATAATTTTCTATTAAAAATTTTTTAATTTCTTCGAATAATAAAAAAAATTATATTTAAAAATCGAAATTTAATTTAAATAATAATAATCAAACTAATTTATTTAATTTTCTTTTTTATCGATAATTAAATTTTGAAAACGAATTCGAAAAATAATAAAAATATTTATAATATTCTCATTTTTAAAAAAATTATATTTATTTTATTCGTTGAAAATAAATTAAAATTTAATATCGAATTAAATTGTTTGATTTTTTTTTTTAATTATTTGTACTTTCGATAATTTTTTAATTTTTTTAGTTTAATTTTTTTATATTAAATTTATTATTAATATATATAAAATTTTTTTTATCGTATTTCGTATTTTATTATAAATAAACTTTTTTTTTTTTTTCGATTATATAAATTTAAATAAATTTTTCAAATTTTAAATATTCGAATAAATTATAAATTATTCGTAATAAAAATAATAAAAAATAATAATATAAAAAAATATATATATTTTTAATATAAAAGAAAATATTGGAATAATCGTAAATTATTTATAAAAACGATAAAAAAAAACTTTTAATATATTTAAAATATATTTAATATAAATTTAATTTTTTAAAAATCGATTTAATTATTTGAAAATTATATTAATAATCGTAATATTAAACGTTAATTTACGATTTTATTTTTATTTTATAAAATCGAATATATTAAATAAATAAATATAATTAAAAAAACAATTTAATTTTAAAACTTTTTTAAATAAATTAATTTTAACAATTTAAATATTAATATAATTATTATTTATAAAAATAATTAAAAAATTATTATATTTATAAAAAAACTTTAATTTTACGTTTAAATGAAATATATTAATATTTAATATTATTTTATTCGTAAAAAAACTATCGAAATTTCTTTTTTTTAAAAATATATTTATATATTATAATAAATTACAAATAAATTAATGAAAATACTATTAAAAAAATCGTTTTAAAAATTTCGAATAATTATAAAAATCGAATAATTTTTATAATTAAAAAAATTTTTTATTTATCGTTTAATTAATCGTTTATAAATTAAATTAATTTTAATTTAAATATATTTAATTATAATATCGATTTTATTTATTTTATTTAAATAATTATTATATAAAATATTTTAAATTAAAATAAAATTTTTATTTGAAAGTTTAATTTTTATTATTAATTTTTTATTATTAATATTTATCGTTTTTTTATTTATTATTTATTATTTTTTTATATAATTTTAATTATAATTTATTGAAAATATAATTAAATATTATATATAATATATAAAAATTTTTATATTTAATCGTATAAAATTATTAAAATAAAACTTTTTTTATTTTTTTTATATATAAAAAAACTTCGTTTTTTTTTTATATATAATTAAAAAAAAAAAAATTTATTTTATATTTTTTTAATATTAAACGATTTTTAATTATCGATTTTTTATTAAAATTAATAATCGAATATTGAATTTTTTAAATCGTACGTTTTAACGTTTTATTTAAATATTATTATAATATATTGAATTTGAAAATTTAATATTATTAAATTTTAATTAAATAATAATTATATTTTTTAAATATTCGATTATTAAATTTTATATTTTATTAGTTTTTTTAGATTTTATATTATTAAATATAAAATAAATTTTAATAAATAAATTAATATTTTAAAAATTTAAAAATTATTTTAAAAAAAAAACGTTTTTTATAAATATTTTATTCGTTTTTTTAAAAAATATTAAAACTCGAAAAATTATTTATTTTATTAATAATAATTTTTTATTTTTTAAAATAAATTTATTTTATTATTATATATAAAATTTAATTAATATTTCGATTATTTTTTTTTAATTTTATTTCGAATTATAATTTTAATTTCGATTATTTTATATTTATATTTTTATTTAATTTTAAAAATTCTTTTTAATATATATTTTAATAATATTAAAAATATTATTAAATATAATAATTTTTTTATTCGATTAAATAATATTTTTTTTTTTAAAAACGTTTATTTTTTTTTATTTTAAATAATAATTATATTAATAAAAAAATTAAAAATAAAATTCGATAAATTTATAATTTTTATTAAAATAATTTTTAATTCGTATTATTATATTATTTTATTTATATAAAAAAAAATTTAATATACAATATAATTATTATAAATTTTTTTTTTATATTTTTTTCGAGTATATTACGAAATATTTTTATTTGAAAATTATATTTAATAAACGATTTTAAATTAAAAAAAAAACGAATTAAATAAAAATTTTTTTAAAAAAAATTAAAATTATTTATTTCGATTTTAAAATAAAAAAAATATAAAATATTTTTTATTATTCGCAATTATATTAATTTTTAATTTATTTATAAATAAAACGAATATATTAAAAAAATTTATTTTATAATATAAATTAATAATTAATAATTAAATTTATTATTATTTTTAAAAAAAATTAATAATATTTTTTTATTTACAATTTTATTTTTTTTTATTTTTAATATTTTTATTTTTATTTTTTAATTTTTAAAAATAATAATATAAATTTTTTAAATTATTTTTATATTTTTTTTTTATTATTTTAAAATAAATTTTTTTTTTTAATTATTTAATTATTATATTTTAATATTATTCGTTTTATTTATATTTAACGTTTTTATTAAAATTTAAATCGTTTTTATTTCGTAAATTAAAAATACGTTTATTAATATATTTATTTTTAATAATAAATATATATAATATATATTTTATAAATAAAAATTATTTAAATTAATATAATCGTTTAATAAAAAAAATCGATATAATTATAAAAATTATTAATTATAATTTAAAATTATATAATAAAAATATTATTATTTTATTAATTAAAATTTTTTATATATAATATTATTTATTATTTAAAACTCGATATTAATTTAATAAAAATTTTAATATTAAATTTTAATCGTATTTATAACGAAAAATATATATATATTATTTAATATAAAAAATTCGAATATTT
This sequence comes from Acephala macrosclerotiorum, assembly GCA_014904845.1. Taxonomy (NCBI): domain Eukaryota; kingdom Fungi; phylum Ascomycota; class Leotiomycetes; order Helotiales; family Mollisiaceae; genus Acephala; species Acephala macrosclerotiorum. The sequence continues at coordinate 5,586 of MU119998.1, read as the reverse complement.
TAAAAAAAAAATTAAATTAAATTAAAAAATATAATATAAAATATAAATTTAAAATAAATTTTTATATTATATATTTATAAAACGTATTTAAGAAATCGAATAAAAATATTTTTTATTAAAATTATATTAATTTAAAAAAATATTTTAACGAATTAATTTATATAAATATAATCGAATTTTTTTTTAAAATAATAAAAAACGAATTTAAATATTTTATTTATTTTTATTATAATAAAATTTAAAAAAAATCGAAATATATATTATAAAAATAAATTCGATATATTTAATAAATTTAAATTTTTTTAAACTTTTTATTACGATCAAATTATATATTTTCGAACGAATAATAAAAAAAAATACATTTTAAAAACTTTTTAATTTTATTTTATTATTATAAGTATTTATTTTGAATTAATCGTTTTATATAATTTATAAATAAATAATATAATAAAACGTATTAAAACTATATTATAAATAATCGTCGAAATAATAATTAAAAATTTTAATATTTAATTCGAATAATAATTTAAATTATTTCAAATTATAATTTATTTTTATATACGGCGATTTTATAGTATAATTAATATAATTTTTTTCGAAATAATAAATTTTTATAAAATTTTTATTAATTATTTACGTATTATCCATTTTTAAATATAATTTTATAATAATAAATTAAATAAAATAAAACTTCGAAAAAATTAAATCGTAAAAAAAAAATTTATTAAATATAAAAAAATTATATTTATCGAATATTTATAAATAATAATCGTATTCGTCGAATATATATTATTTATATAATAAAAAAAAATTTATTTTTTATAAAATTAAAAATTTTCGAATTTATTTTTTAAATTTATTTTAATATAATTTTAAATTTTTTAAAATCGCTATTTATTATTAATATAAAACGTTTTATTTTTATTATTTTTAACGTATTAAAAAAACGTTTATAAACTCGAGAAATTTTAAATAATAATAATAATTTAATTATAATATTAAATATTACTCGATCGAAAATATATAAATTTTAATTTATATAAAAATAAAAATAATTTATTATTAAATTATCGTAAAAAAAATTTTAATTTTAAATACGTTAATTATTTTTAAATATTTTAATTTAAAATTTTATATAAAAATTTAAATATTTATAAAACTTTAAAAATTATTATTATAAAAAATAATTTTTTTTTCGAATAATAAATAATATTTTATAAATATATTTAAAATTTACAATCGAGAATTTTAATATTTTAAATTTATTATTTTTTATAATATTATTAATAAAATAAAATATAAATTTAAAAATTAAAAATAATATTAAATTTAATAAATTTTTTTAAATTATTCGAATTTCGATATTATATAAAAATTATAATAAATTTAAATATTAATAAATAAAAAAAAATATATTTAAATTTTAATTAAATAATTAATAAATTAATAAATATTATTTGATAAATAAATTTATAAATATAAATACAATTTAAATAATTAAATTATTTATAACTATTGATAAAAAAAATCGTTTTTATTGAGATTTTTATTATAATTATTAAACTAATAAATTATAAATTAATTTTCGTAATAATAATTATTTTAAATTAAAAAATTAATTAAATAAATATTAAAATTACGTTTTTATACGATAAAATTAAAAAACGATTTACATAAAATAATTAATCGAATTAAATAATAAATTTAATCGTGTATATAAATTTAATTGTGTATTATATAATTTAAAATAAATATTAAAAGTTTAATATAATATTTTTTTCGAATTTTTAATTTAAATAAATTTTAAATCGTTAAATATCGATATTAATATTTTTTATAAATAAAATATTATTATTGTTTATATTACTAATTTATTTATTATTAAAATAAATTATAAAAAAATTAATTAAATTAAAATTATTTATAATAATTATTTTTTAAATAAATAATTTTAATTCGATTAATTTTTATTTTAATATAATTATTATTTAAAATTATTAAAATTATATTTTATAATAAAAATAAAAATATTTTAAAATTTTAAAATAAAAAATTATAAACTATTAATTATTTTAATAAATATAAATTTTAATTATTTCGTTTTAATATTTAAAAATTATATAATTATATTTTTTAAAATTCAAAAATATTAGCGATTTATTAAATTTTTAATATATATTATACTCGAATTATATTTGAATATTTCGTTTATTATATTTATAATTAATTATTTTATTTCGAATTTAATAATAAAATATATTTTTATAATTAAAATTTTTTTTTAATATTTTTAATTTATTTTAAATTATTTAAATATTAATTAAATCAATAATAAAAAAATTTAATAATTAATTAATAATTTCGTTTTTAATATTAAAAATAATAATATTAATTAATTTTTCAAAAAATAAATTATAATTATTTTTTCGTTTTATAAATTCAAATTTATAATCGAAATTTAAACTATAAAAAAAGCAATATAATTAAATAAATTTTTAATAAAAATATTTTATTAAAAATAAATAATTATTATTATTTATTATAATAATTAAAAAATTATTATTTTTATAAAAAATAATTAATTTTATATTTAAATAAAATATATTAATATTTGAAAACAAAATAAATACGCGAAATAATAATATTTAAATAAATCGAATTTTAATATATATTTATAAACGAATAATTTATTAACGATTTTATTAAATTTTTATTTAAAAATAAATTTAATTTTTTTCGAGTTATAATTAATATAAAAAAATATTTTAAATTAATAAATTATTTATTAAATTAATAATCGATTTATTATTTTAATATTTTTAAAAAAAATTTAATATTATATAAATTTTAATAAAAAAAAATTTTTCGATCGAAATATAATTTAATATAATTTTAAATATTTATAATAAATATTTTTTTATATTAAAAATATAAATTAAAAAAATAAATAAACTTTATTATACGCTTATAAAATTGCGATTAAATTATATATAATTTTTTATTGAATTAATTTATATATTATATTAAAACGTATTTATAATATAAATATATTTTTCATTTATTATTATTATTTTTTCTTTAAATAATTTTTCGTATAATTTATAATTTTAAATATATTTTAAAACAAAAATTTATATTTTAATTATATAATTATTTATAATAATAATTAAATTAAATTATTTTAAATATATAAAAAAAATTTTAATTTCGATTATTTAATAATTTTTAATTAATTTTTTTTATTTAATAAAATTTATATTATATTTTATTTATTATAACGTTTATTTAAATATTATTAATCGTTCGTTTTAAGAATTAATATCAACTTTTATTAAATTACGTATAATTTACGTAATACGAGTTATTTCAATTATAAGCGAAAAATATTAAATTTAATCGAGGTATTTAAATGCAGTGATTTGATTGATTTATTAAGAATTTCGCAATTACAAGACTTCGAAATAATAAGTAGTCGCTTTAGTAAAAAATATTAAAATTTTACAATTGTAATTGTTTACAATTACAAATTATTAATTAATTCAAATTACATAAAACTTATAAACAAATCGAAACTTAATTAAATACTTTTAGATTTTAAGTTTCAAGTAATTCTATTAATTTATTATTACGTAAATCAATAGAATATAATTGTATTCAATTAAAATAGTAATCGCAAAACTCTAAATACGTTTCTATTTTAAGTATTAAAGTACTTACTTATTTAAATACTAAATATTTTTATAGTTGCGCAGTTTGCAAAGAAAGTCTCAAGAAGTCTTTCCCTGGAATTATATACTAAAGAAAATAATTTAAATTGATTGAATTAATCGTAGTAATTCGATATAAAAAACGAAAATCTCAAGAAATGTTTCTCTAGTGTAAATCTCTATAGTAAGTGCGTTTCTGCTTTAAGTATTAAAGTATTTACTTAGTGCTGGACTTAGTACTGAACATTTTTATAGTTGCGCAATTTTTAAGAAAAATCTCAAAAGATTTTTCTTTGGAATTATATATTAAACAAAGTAATTCAAATCGATTAAATTGATCGTAGTAATTTAATAAAAGAGGCGAAAGTCTCAAAAAGTATTTTCCTAGTGTGAGACTCTATTAAAAATACGTTTTTGCTTTAAGTATTAAAGTTTTTAATTGTAAAACACTTTTTAATCCAATTGCGCAATTTTAAAAAAAAAGTTTTAAAGAGTTTTTCTTTAGAATTATATATTAAATAAAGTAATTTAAATTGATTAAATCGATCGTAAAAACTAAATATAAAAAACGAAAATCTTAAAAAGTATTTTTTTGATAATATAAAACTTCGCAAATAATACGTTTTTATTTTAAATATTAAGAAATTTATCAGTTTATTGATTTTATCGCTCGATAGAATCTAGAATTTTATCTCAATAATTATACTAATTTTAAATGCTTATAAAACGCTCAAATTAAAAGTTTTTAATTTGAAACTTAAAATAAGAGTAAATTATTAAAATCGAAGACTTTGAAATCTTTCGTAGAAACGTTTTTACGAGACTTGCGAAACAAAATATATATCGAGTATCGAAAGAAACATTTTATTAATACGAACGAAAAAAACGAAATAATTTCTTTATACGATTATAATGAATTTTTTTAGTTTTTAATAATTTAATTTATAAAATTTATTAACGATTAAAAAAAAACGAATTAAAATTAAAATTTTTTTAAAAATATTTATTTATTTAATAATTTTTAAATTAATTTTTTAAATTGTAAAATAATAAAAAAAATAAAAAAAATTAAAAAATCGAAATTTATAAACGTAATAAAAATTAATATATTTTATATTAAAAATAAAAATTAAATTAAAATTAAAAATTATTAAAAAAAAATATTAAAATACATTTAAATAATTATTTATATAAAAATTAATAAAAAAATCGAATTTTAAATTTACGATTATAATATTTTTATAAAATATTTTAAAATTATTAAAATTGATATTTTCGATTTATTTATTAATATATAATAAAAATTTATTAAATTTATTTAAAATACTCGAAATATTATATTTAATCGAATATAAATTATTAATTATTTTTAAAAAAATTCAAATTATATATATTTTAATAAAACTTTTAAATAATTATAAAATATTTTTTATTTTAAAAATTAAATTAATTAATTATAAACTTTTAAAAAATTTTAAAAATTCGATTTTTTATTATTAATATTATTATAATTTAATAAATTTATTTTTTAAATATCGTTTATTAATAAAAAAAACGTATTTATTAATTATAATAATTCGATTATATAATTTTAATTTTTATATTTTTTTTTTAATATTTTTTTATTTAATTATAATTAAAAATTAAAATAATAAAATTAATAAAAAATATTAATATTATTATAAAAAACGTGAATTATAAATTTTTTAATAAAAAAAATATAATTAAATATTAAATTTTTATTAAAAAAATTTTAATTTTTTTTTATTTTTTATAAAATAATTCGATTTAATATTATTATTAATATTATTATATCGATTATAAAAAAATATATATATAATATAAATCGTAAAATTAATTTTTTTAAAAAAATCGAAAA
>MU119996.1:0-10475 GCA_014904845.1 Acephala macrosclerotiorum | reverse complement strand
AATATTAATTAAATTTATTATAAAAGTTTTAAATGAATTTAAAATATTTTTTTCAAAAGTAGTTTCTCGTTTTTATAAACTTATACATTATTTCAATTATTAATCTCATTTTATTTTCTATTCTTTGATTTATTGTATTTATTATATAAACTCGAAAATAGTAAATTTTATATTTACGCGTTTATCGAACGCTATAATTAATATTAATTTCAATTATATTAAATAATAAAAAATAGATTTATTATTTAATTTTAAATTACATTTTTCGAAGAAATATTAAAAAAACAATTATATTTTTTTATTATTTGTTATTAATTTACAAAATAAAAAAACGAATACTACAAATACAATATTAAAAACTATTAATAATCAATTCGATATTTTTAAACGCAAAATAAAAATACAATAATAAATATATTATATATTTATATAAATAATAAATACATTTATATTTTTATATATTAATACAAAATATCGAGTTTTTATATACAATTTTAATAATAAAATCGTCGATATATTATCGATTTTTTTTATTTGTAATTATTAATAAAATTAATTTCGTTTTTATTCGCGTTAAAAGTATTTCAATATATATAATATTTTTTATTATTTTCTTGAAATTTAAATTTATTAATTTTACGAATATTATAAAAACTTTTAAAAATTTAAAAATTAATTTACAATTTATTGAAATTTATCAATTTTTTATTTTAAAAAAAATCTTTATAAAAAATATTTTAATTACTTTTTATAATTTTATTAATAAAATAAAAAACGTTAATAAACGTAAAAATTAATAATTATTTATTACAATTTTATTAATAGTTTTTTTAAACGATTCGAATTTTTCGTTTTTAAATAAAAATTCTATAAATAAATTAATAATTTTATATTGAAAAAAATTCTTATAATTGTTTTTATACGTATTAAATAAATACGTTATTTATTAAATTTTATTATTTAAAAAAAATTTATTATACAAAAAAATCTCGAAATTATTAAACGAATAATATATATAAATATTATTAAAAAACTAAAAATTTAAATTAATTATACGATTTTTAATATTTTTATAATGTTTTGTTTTTTAATAAAAAAAACAATTAATAAATATTTTTAATATTATTTTTAAAAAAATCTTCGTACAAATTTAAATATAATCGATTAATTATTACTTATTTTATTACAAAATCGATTTCGCTATTAAAAAAATTATATAAATAATTTCGTTTTTGATTTCAATTTACTTTTTTCGTTTGTTTAATATTAATAAAATAATTAGATTTATTATTAAAAAATCGTCGATTAAAAAATACGATTTAAAATATTAAAATTATTGTAATAAAACGAAATATATTAAATTCGTTTATTGTAATTATTGTAATATTTGATTCGATTACTACATTGAATTTATTAGTTTTAATTACTTCGATAAATCGTAGTACGCAAATTACTACGAATCGTACGAAATAAATTACGTTAAATATTTTGTATAATCGAAATAAAAAAACGATAAATTAATTAAATTTATTAAAAAATAATTCGATATTATTTGTAAAATTAAAAATAAATAATATTGTAACGCGAATATAATACGAAAAATTTCGTAAAATATTTAAATTGAAAATATGTTAATAAAAATAATAAAATTATAATTTTAAATATAAAATTTAAAAATATATATTTTTATTTTATTTTTATTATTATTCGTATTAAAAATAAAATTACAATTTATAAAAAAATCGAATTTAATTAAATTGCTAATAAACGAAACGCGATAAATAAAAAGAAATTAAATTTTATAAACTTTTTACAAAAAAATACTATTAATAATAATATATTTAATTTTTTAAAAATAAATATAAATAAAAATAAATTTTCGATTATTAATCAATAAATAAATTTTTTTATTAATATTATAATAATTACTATAATCGAAAATTTAAAGAACGAAATTTATTAATTTATTAAATTAATATAATCAAAATTTCATTTTATTATATTATATTATTATATGTATATAATATAATAAAAATTAATATAATTTGCGTTTAAAAACTATAAACGAAACTTTTATTAAAAATTTAAATTTATTCAAATTACGATTATTATATATTAATCAATTTATAAAACAATTTTAATAAATTTTACGTTTTAATTTATATTAAAAAAAAATTGATTTTTATATATAATAATAACGTTTAATAAAAAAATAAAAAAATATTTTAATTAAATATTAAAAAAAAATTGTTTTTTAGTATTTATAAACGATTAAAAATAAATAAAATAATAAATTACATAATATATTTTATTTTATTATATAAATATTTTATTAAAACCGATTTTAATATATATTACAATATATTCGAATTAAAAATTATTATTTTTTATTGAGAAAAAAAATTCGTAAAATAAATAAATATTAATAAAATAAATTATATTAAAATATTAAAAAAATTTATATAAAACGTTAAATACGTATTTGTTTTTATATTTTTTAATATTTTTTTTGTAAATATTATTATTAAATTAGATTTATATAGTAATTCAAATTACGAAATATAAATTATAATAATTTTTAATTGAAATAAAATCGAATTAAAGTAATTTTATTATTAAATTAATATAAATTGAAATAATTCGATTTTTCAATTTTTGATAAATTTGAATATTCGTTTAAATTAATAAGTAAATTGAAATTTTTATAAATATATTCGATTTTACGATTTAAATAATCGATAAATTAAATCGTAAAACTATAAAAACGATTTTATAATAAATAAAAAAATGTGAAAATACATATAATAAATATTTGCAATCGCGTATTTTAAATAATAAAATTATTCGCGAAATTAAAATTTTTTTTTCGATTGTATAAAACGCGAAATAAAATTATTAAAAATATATTATTAACGAAATTAAAATAAATAAAAGTTTGTATAAAATTATTAATTGATATAAATTGATATTGAGTTTAAAATTTTTTTTATTAAAAGTAAATAATATTATAATCGAAAATATAATAAAAAAAATAAAAAAATTTCGAATTGAAAATTTTAATTAATTTAATATAAATAACGATTTGAATTATAATTTTTTAAAGAATTAAAACAATAAAAATTTTTTTTATTAAAATATTACAATTTTTTTAAAAAAAGTAAAAAAAAATACAATAAATATTTTTAATACTTTTTTCGATATTAATTAAATTATAATTAAATTATTTAAAATTTATTAAAAATAAATTAAATATTTTATTTACGAATTTTTTAATTAATATTTTAAATATAATTACTTTTTTCAAATTTAAAAATCAGTAAAAATAATTATATTATTAAAAATAAAAAATAAAAATAAAAAATTTCGATCAAATTTTAGCGTTTAATCGTTTTATTTTTTTACGTCTCGAAAGGATTCGAAAAAATAATAATACGATATATTATTTGAACGATTTTTTTCAAACGATATTTTCAATTTGTAATACAACGAGATTTTTTTTAAAAAAATCGATAATAAATTTAATAAATTTATTAATTTACGATTTAAAAAACGTATTATTTTAAAATAAATAAATTACTATTTTTATAATAAATATATAAAAAGTATTTAACGTTTTATTTTTATGAAAATTATTTTAATATATAATATAATAAAATTTTTTTTTAATATATAATATAATAAAATTTTTTTTTTCTATTTTTTAAATTTATTAAATTATTTTTTATTAATAAAAAAAATCGAATTAAATTAAAAAATTTTATTATATTTAATTATAAAATAAACTATAAAACGTTTTAAAAAAAAATTTATTATCGATTTTATATATATTATATTTAATCGAATTATTTAATTAAAATTTTATATTTTAATTTAAATATATAAACGATATTTTTTTATATTACGTTTTATATTTTCTCGATCGTAATATTAAACAATTTATTACGAACGTTCAAAGAATTTTAATTTATAATAATATTAATAAAATTGCGTTTGTACTCGAAAAAATAAAAATAATTTATATTATTAAAAAACGCGAAAATTATAATTTAAATTATATTATTAACGACAAATTTATTATTTATTTTATTATTATTATTTTTAAAAACAAATAATCGATTTTCAAATAATTAAAAAATATAATTCAATAAAAAATTCAATTTTAAATATTATATTATCGAATACGCGATTAAAATTTGAAAATTTTTATTTTATATTCGCGAATTAATTTGTATTATAAACGAATTATTAACGTTTTTATTTTGAAAAACAATTATTATTTGCGTTTTATTAGTAGTTTTGTACGATATAAAAATATAATACGTAAAAAAAAAAAATCGATAAAATTTATTTATCGAAATAAAAACAAATAAATTAATACTAAAAATAGTAAATTTGTAAAATTTATCGATAATATAATTTTAATTGTAATAAAAAAAGTTTTTTTAATTTAAAAAATTATATTTAATATTATATTTTTTCGAGACGCAAATTTTCTATTGAAAAAAATAACTATTAAAAAAGTAAAACTTCGTTTCATTATAAGACTATAAACAATAAATAAAAAATATTTATTAGTACAACGAATTATTTTTTTTTAATTAATTGAAATAAAATCGTAAAAATTCGAATACGAATTAAAACGAAAATTTAACGATTCGATATTTTATTTTCGATTAATAATTTTCTATTTTTTTTCTAAATATAAAAACGATTTTATAATCGAATTTAATAAAATAATAATAATACGAAATTTCAAAAAATAATAAATAAATTTATTATTAATAAATATAATAATTTTTTTCAACGATTTTAAATAAATTATAAACAAAATTCGATATATAAATTATAATTATATAATTTATTAAAACAAAAAACAATTAATTATAAATTGCGATTTAATTAATAATTTTTCGTACATTTTTAATATAAAAACAATTGAAATTTATAAAAATTTCGAATATATAATAAAACTCGAATTTATAATTAATAATAAAGAATTTTAATTTTATATAAACAATATATTAATAATTTAATATATTCACGAAAATATATATATATATTTTTTTAATAGATTTTTTAAATATATAAAGTATTATAAAAATATATAACGTAAAAATTTATTAAATTTTAAAATATATAAAAATTGAAAATAATATAATTATAAATACATTTATAAATCGTAATATATTTAAACGATAATAAAATAATAATTTTATATTAAAATTAATTATTATAAATATTTGTTTTATTATAAAAAAAAACTTAAAAATCAAATTCAAATAAAATAATAAATTTAAAATAATATAAAAATTGAAATTTTTTATATAAAATTAAATTATTATTAAAATATAATTTTTTTCGATTTATATTTTATTATTTTTTAATATTTCGAATTTTTTATAAAAACTTTTTTTAGTATTATATAAAATATAATTATTTAAATATTAAATTTATTTGTTTTTGTAATTTATTTAAAGTTTTAATGTATTTTGTATTTTATTGGAAAACGAAAAATCGTTTTATCGTATAATTAAAAAATACGAAATTTTTTTTTTTTTTTTATTAAAAAAAAAAATTTAAAATTTATTCGTATTTTTTTAATTGTATTAAAAAATTTCGTAAATTTTTTTAAAACCACGAAATTTTACTTTAAAATTTACACTCGTTAAAATATAAAATAAAAATATAACGTAAAAATAAAAAGTATATTAATAAGAAAAAATATATAAAATTTGAAATAATATAATATTATCTCGAAAAAATACGAATTGAAATATTTGAATTTGAATTTTAATTAAATTTGATTTAATTTAATTTGATTTTATATGTTTATTACAATTTTTTTTTATTGATTTCATAATCTCGAATCTTTAAATTACTTTCGCAATTTTGTAATTTCGATAATATAATTATTATTTTTTTTGTGTTTTTTAATACTTTTTATAATTATTAATTACGTATTTTTTTTAGCGTATTATTTCGATCGAAGAAAAAGAATTTTATTATACAATTTCTTTGATTAAATACTTTTTAAAGTAGTTTTGTATATAATTTTTTAGTTTAATACGTTTTCGTATTCTATAGAAAATTTTAAAACAATAAATTTTCGTTTGTTATTCGTTTAACGTAAATCAATATTATTACTACTATTATTACTATTAAATGTTATTTACGTTTAAAAACTTTATACGATTGTAAAAACGATTACATAAAATTATTTAAATTTCGATTTTTATATTTTAATCGATTTATTAAAATATTTAATAAACGAAAATTTTAATATTTAATACGATATATTCGAATCAAATATATAAATAGCGTATCGTAAAAAAGAGTTAATAAATTAATTTAATAATAAAGATATAAATTTTATCGATATATTAAATATATTTATTTAAAAATACGAATATATTATCGATTTCACTTTTTTTAACGTTTTTTTCGTATATATATTTATTAAAAAATATATATATTACGATTCGAATTACGTTACGCAAATAATTATAATATTGAATCGAAAAATAATTTTTTTAAAATAAGTTTATTATTGAGTTTTAAAAACGAAATTAAATAAATTTGTAAAATTTATTAAAATTAAAATTGTATGTTTTTTTTATTTATAAACGTTTATAAATATAATATAAATCAACGATTTTATAAACGCGTTAATAAAAAATTTTAATTTAATTATTAAAATAATAAATAAATCGTAATAAAAAACCGATTATATAGTATTTTAATAAACGCTCGATTATTAAAAAACGTATTAAATTTATATCGATTCTCGAAAAATAAATTTATATGAAAAAATAACGAAAAAAATAAAAGTTTTTTTTTTATTATTTATAAAATAAAACGAGATTATTAAAAATATATTATTGATAATATAAAAAACGATATTAATTTTCATAAAATTATCGAGTAATATAAACTCGCTTTGAATTTTAAAGTTTTTTTTTTAGTATTTTATCAAAAGATATAAAATGAGTATTTATTATTAATAATATATAAAAAAAATGAAATTTTTTTATATATAGAAAAAGTAGAAAGAATTTCATTTTAATATTTTTATACGATCGAATATTTCTATATATTTTAAACGAGCGAATTCAAAAACTTTTATATACTATATACAATATTTAATTATATTTTCGATAAATTATAATTAAAATCATATAAAGAAAAAAATCTATAAAAAAATAACGAATAATAAATAAAAAAAAGCGACAAAAATTAATAATAAAACGTCGATAATAAAAATCAAAATCTCAAACAAAAATCTTATTTTAATTTAAAGCGCTTTATATAATAATTATTCGAACAATATAAACAAAATCGATATCGTAATTAAATACGTTTAAATCGAAATCGAATTAATTTACAAATAATTAATTAATAATAACAAATAATCTTTTTTTTTTAATTATAAAAATTATTCGATTTCTATAATTGTTTAAAACTTTAAAAACAATTCTTTTAATAGTATTTTTATTAATTTAAGTATTTGCAATTTATTATAACGTGTAAATATATTTTAAAAATTTTTTTTTTTCGATAATTTTCTCTCGAACGAAATAATATTAAATATCAATATATTTAATTTGAGCGTAAAATTAAAGATTTTTTGCAAATGTAATAATATTTTGATTATTTTTATAAATAATAATAATATTAATATTTAAATCGCCGAGATTGATTTGCTTAAAAAAGTTTTATAATTAAATCGTTTTTTTAATTGTATTCGTTTACTCGATATATTCGATTTTATAGAATAAAAAAAAGACTATAAATTGACGTTTAATAGACCAATTAATAATTGTCGATTTTACATTAAAAACGTAATCGAATATCGATCGTTTAATATTACGATTATCGATTCAATCGAAATCGATATAATTTTCGAGTAATTAAATCGATTTTTAGAAAATTAAATTTATATTGAGTATATTTTAAATATATTAAAAAAAAAAATTTATTGTTTTTATATGTATTTTAATCGAATTTAAAACGAATCGATTAACGATTGAAACAATATAAATAAAATCGAATCGCGTATTAAATATAGCGTATATAAAAAAACTAATAATAAATTAATATATTTATTAAAAAAAAAACAATATTTAATAGTTTTTTTCGATTAAAATTAAATAAATCGTTGATTTTATTAAAATATTAATAATAAAATAGATCGATATATTATTGTTTTTAAAAATGTTTTAAAAATAAATTGTTTATAAAAAACGAAAAAAAACAATAAAAATAGTTTTAAATAATTTTTATATTCAAATAAAAATAATATAAATCGAGATTAAATATATAAAAATAAGAATTAAACGATTTTTTAATAATATTAATACTTTTTTATAAATTATTAATATAAATAATAATAATTATATTTTTTTAATAAAAAATAAAAATATCGATATCGAGAGATTTAAAGTTTTATTTCAAAAGAAAATTGATAAAAATATTATATTATATACGAAATAATTATTTAAAATTATATAGAGTTTTATTTAATTTAATAATTCTCAAAACGTTATATTCGATAAATAAATCGATATAAATTTTAATATTAATTTTTTTGTAAAAAAAAATTATTTTTATATTTATTTAATTAAATTTTTAATTATAAACGATAATAAAAATAAAAATAGTTTTATAATTTATTAATTTTATTATTAAAATAAAAATTTTATAAAAATCGAATTTTTTTTATTATTTGAAATCGCGAATTATTTATTGTATTTTATATTGTAAATTTTTTTTCGTAATATTATATTTAATTCGAAACATTTATTTTCTAGTAAATAATTTATAATTATTCGAATATTTTATTTTTGTTTACGTTTTATTTTTTATTAAAAAATATTTTTTTTTTTATATTATTATTTTTTATTATTTTTATTGTAAATAGTTTACAGTTTATTTAAGTATTTGAAATTTAAAAAATTTATTTAAATTCGTATAATTAAAAAAAAAAAAAAAATTTTTATTGTAAAATGTAAAATAAAAATAAAAAAAATTATACGCGTTAATAATAAATTCGATATAAAAAAAAGAAATTAAATAGAAAAATAGAAAAATTATTAAAATACAAATAATTAAAAAATAATAATAAAATAATTCGATTTAATATTAAAATTTATTTTATTTTCAATAAATAAAATAAATATAATTTTTCGAAAATAAAAATATTGTAAATATTTTTATTATTTTTTGAATTTGTTTTTTGTATCGAATAATATATAATATTCGTTTTCAAATTTTTTTTTAATTAAATTAAATAAATTTAATTATTAAAAATAAAAAAAATTTAATAAATTAATAAAGTTTAAAAAAATTGATTATTAAAAATAAAATTAAAAATTAAATAAATCGATTTTATTATCGATATTTAAATCAAATTTCGATTTTTAAATATAGTTTTTTTTTATTTGAAAAAATTGAAATTTTTTTAACAAAAAATCGTTTAATTAAAAAGCGTTTTAATCGAATTCGATAAAAAAAAATTATATTAAAAATTTAATTAATAGTTTATATAAAAACGATAAAACGATTTAATAATTACAAATTGAAAATATAATCGAAAAATAAAAAATTATTATAAATTAAAATAAATTAAATTAATTCGAGTAAATTCGATTTTAAATAAATAAAAATAAATAAAAATAAAATAATTAATTTTATATAATTAATAAATTAATTTTTTATTATTAATTGTTTTTTTTTATAAATTAAATCGAATAAAAATATTAAAATTAATAAATAAAATAAAATAACGAATTTTAATACGAATTTTAATATTAAAATAAAAATTGATAATTTAATTAAATTTATAAAATAATTTATAAATTATTGAAATTTATATTTATATTTGTTTTTTAAAGTAAATTTGTTTTAAAAAAAAACGTTTAATTTTTTTAATTGAAATCGTTCGAATAATATAATCGTTTGATTTTGAGATTTTATATAAAATATTTTTTTTATATTTATTTAAAAAATTTTAAATAATTTTATTGCGATTTTTTCAATTTTTATTAAAATTATAATAATAAATAATAAAATCGAAAGTTTTAATGTAATTATAATTGAATTTTTTATCGTATTACGTTTCGAATAATAATATATTAATTGTAAAATAATATAATCGAAAATAGAAATAATACGCGTATTTAATTGCTTTTAATTAAAAATTGAAATTGAAATTAACTTTTTTTAAAAAATTTATTTAAATCGTTCAAATAAACTATTTATTTCTAATAAATATAATTCGATAAATTTTTAATCAATTTTGTTTTTTTTGAAAAAATTTATAAAATTTATTAATTATATATTTTTTATTATTATTATTTTCTAATCGTTTAATTATTTATTTTTTGTTTTAATATTTGAAATAATATTTGAAATAAATAAAATAATTTGTAATTTTATTTTTAAATTTAATAATATATATTCGTATTAATTTAATTTTA
>MU119994.1:0-10505 GCA_014904845.1 Acephala macrosclerotiorum | reverse complement strand
AAATTTAAATTTATTATTAAAAATAATTAAATATTTTTAATTATTTTTTAATTTTATATTTAAAAAAATATTTTTATTTTTTTTATTTTAAAATATTAAAAAATTAATTTAATTTGAATTATAATTTGTTTTTATTAATAAATATATAAATGTTTATTATTAAACAAATTTTATATAATAAATTATATTGAAAATTATATCGATTTTTTTAAATTAAATATTATTAAAAAAAAATTTATTATTAAAAAATTCTCGAAATCGATTTTCGAAAAAAATTTAAAATTTATTATAAACTTTTTTAAATTTTTTGTAAATAATATCGTCGATAATTTTTTTATTAATATTAATAAATATTAAATTTACGAAAAATAAAATAAAAAAATTAAAATTTTTAAAATTTTCAATGTATTTTCAATCGATAAAATTTTTTATTTTATAAACGTATAATTTTAATTTTTAAAATTTTTTTTTTATAATATTTAATTGAATTTATTTTAAAAGATTTTTAATTAAAATTCGATTTTTAATATTAAAAAAAAAATTTATTCAAATAATTCTTTTAAAAAATTGAAATAATCAATTTATTATTTTTTTATAATCGTTAAACTACAAATAAAATATTTGAAATTTATTAAAAAAAAAAAATTTAACGTATAATAAATTTGAATTTTAAAATATATTTATTTTTTTTTATAAAAAAATTGATTAATTTTATTATTTTAATAAATTAAAAAAAAACAATAAAATAAAAAAAAAAAATTTTAAAAAATTAATAAAATAATATCAAAAAAAATATTTTTTATTAATCGTTTTATTGAAAAACACGTGTATTAATAATACTATTAACGAGTCAATAGTAATTTAATCGATTACTAGTACTATCGACTATTTTAATCTAGTACTAATAGCGTCAACTTAGTACTAATAGTATCAAAGTATTATTAATAGTACTAGTTTAAAATTAAATACTTAAATATTTGAAATTTATAATCTATAATACTTATTTAGTTTATTATAAAAGTTTCAAATAAATCTATCGAGCGCGCATTGAAATATTAAATTATAAAATTAGAATTTATTGAATTTTAGTATTCTTCATTAAGATTTATATGCAGACTAGCGATCGCGCTTTATTCGATTAATAGATTTTCATCGTTTTATAAATCATGCAAATAGATAAGAATGAAAATTGAAAATATTAACGCTATTTGAAATCTGATCGTAGAATCGATCGATTCAAGCAAAGTTTACACGAGTAGAAATACCGATTAAGCATGCGAGTAGTAGTTACATTGCGCTGCGCTGCGCTACGCTGCTCGATATTGAGAGTTTAGATTGAGGCACTTAGAGACTGAGCGACTCAATTGATTAAGTGTGATTGCATAAGGGCCGAGCGCAGCCGTCTATAGTCGCCGAGAGCCGAGAGTTTTAATGTTCTTATAAGTCTAGATCTATTTGCTAATCGATTATCATTGGGCGCCAAAGTTTTAGACATGCAATAATTGCGTAGCGCGCGCCATTAGTAAGCCGCTGGTACTATTGGCAATCAATTAGTATATAAAATTTTTTTCTAATAAATAATTATAATTTAAAATCTATTTACAAAAATTGAACGATAAAAAGAAAATATATATTATATAAAAAAAAAAATTTATTGAAAAAAGTTTATCGATAATAAAATTTTAATATATTAATTTCTTTAAAAAAAAATAATAAATTTTTTTTTTTTTTTTTTATTTGAAAAAATTTTATAAAATAAAAATTATTATAATTTTTAAATTAATAAACGATTTAATCGAGAAAATAAAAATAAAAATAATAAAAATTCGTAAAAATTAAAATCGATTTTTTATTAATATTTTTAATTTATATTGAAAAATAATAAAAATATTTATAAATTAAAAACGAGTATTAAAATAAATTTAAATAAATAAAAAAATTTTTTTTTTAATATACAATTTATAAATTTTGAATAATTGTATTTTTATAATTTCAATTTATTTTTTATTATTTTTAAAATATAAATTGAAATTCTTATAAAACGTTATATAATAAATTCAATAAAATTGTTTAATAAATAAATATTTATAAATATTATAAATAATATTTAAAATTTTAATACAATTAACGAAATTTAAAATATTAAAAAAAATAATATTTAATTTTTAAATATTATTTATATTATATATATAATTAATTATTAAATATATATTATTTAATTAAAATTCGCGAATTAATTAAAATAAAATAATATTAAATTATAATAAAATAATATTAAATTATAATAAAATAATAATAAATTTATATTTTTTTAATATAAATATAAATATATTATAATATTTTTTATTATTAACAATAGATTTTTTAAGTTTAATTAATATAAAAATCGAAATAAATAAAAAAATAAATCGAAAAATTTACAAAATTTAAAAAATTTGAAAAAATAAAAAATTTTATATAAAAAAACTAATAATAATAATATTATTAATATTATTATCGTTATTATTATTATTATTATTATTATTATTATTATTAATTAATAAAATTGATTAAAAAAATAAAATATTAATATTAATAATTTTTTGAAATTTAACGTTTTAAATATTTATATTATTAATAATAATAATTGATTATTTTTTAAATTTATTTACAAAAATTAAAAAAAGATTTTTAATATATTTTTTAATTATTAAAAATTCGTAAAAATAAAATATAAAACGTAATTTTATTAATTTTATTTTATTTAAATTTATAATTATTAAATTGTTATTTATATTTTTTAAATATATTAACGTTTTTTTATAATCGATAAATTGAAAAAATATTTTTATAAATAATATATTATAAGTTTTATTTCTCTCAATAATAATTATATTAATAATTTTAATAATTTTATAAAACGTAAAACGTTTTATATAAAATATTTATTCGAGTTTTTAATATATATATTTATTATAAAATTTATTAATAAAATTTTTAATAAATTATTAAAATATTTAAATTCGAAAAAAAAATTTTAATTATAATATTTAAATATATTATTAAAAGTTTTAATCAAATTAAATCGAATTTATTAAAATATAATATATAATTTTTTTATTTTATTTATTTTAAAAAAAATTTTTTATTTAAAATTATATATTATTTTAAAAATTTTTTAAAAAATTTCAAAATAATATTATTTTATATTTTTTTTTTATTTAATTAAAAGTTTTTTTATTACGTTTTTAATTTTTATAAATTTATTATTAATATTATTAATTGTAATTATTTTTTTTCAAATAATAATTTATTAATAATTTTTTATAAATTATCGAAATCGTATTATACGATTTATATAAATATATTATAATTATATTTATTTCGTTTTTTATATATAAAATTTATATTTTCGAGATTTAATAAAATATTTTTTTGAAATATAATAATAATATTATAAGAATTTTAAAAATAAAAATTAAAATTATAAAATTTATACGTAAAAAAATAATATAATAAATTAATTAAATTTTAAAAATAAAAAACGTATAAATTTAAAAAAAAAAATTTATTAATAAAATTAAAAAAAAATTATAAATTTTTATATTTATAAAAAAATTATACAAAAAAAGCAAATAAATATTTTTACGTTTTAAATAATTGAAAATTATAAAATTTATTTATTTTTATAAAAAAAAATTTTAAAATATATTAATATATATAATTAAAATATTATAATATTAATTTTAAATAAAAAATTTTAAAAGTTTTAAATAAACGATTTTATATTAATTTCTTATAAAACGTATTAAATAAATTTTAAAAAAATAAAAATAAAAAAAAAATATATTTATAAATTGTTTTTATAAAAAAAATATATATAAATTCTTAAAAAAAATTATCGCAAAATATTTAAATAAATAAAATATATTCAATTAATAAAATTGTTTATATATAAAATAATATAAATTAAAATATTAAAAAAATAAAAAATAAATAAATAATATTAAAAAAAAATTAAAATTTTTAAAAAAAAAAAAAACAAAATTAAAAAAAGTTTTTTTATAAATTATAATAAATATTATATTAATAAACGTTTATATAATTTGAATATTATAATAAAATAATATTATTAATTCGTATTCGAATTAATTTAATACGTAATTTGATTTTGAATATAAAAAATTTAATATTTTATAATTCTAAAAAACAATTCAATATTTTTTATTTTTTTATAATACAATTAAATATAATTAAAATATATTTAAATATATCGAAATATATTTAAAAATACTCGAATATATTAAAAAAAAATTTTTGTAAATTTTAAAAATTAAAATTTTTTAAAATTTTTAAAAAAAAAAAAAATAATATAATTTTATTTTTTTATATAATAAAATCGTTTTAATTATAATAAAAAAAAATAAAACTTTTAAAACGTAAATAAAATCTATTAAAATAAATAAAAATATTTTAAAAAAAAAATAATAAAAAAATAAAATTATTATAAATAAAAAAAAAAATTATTTTTTTTTTAATTAAAAAATTATTATCATTTTAAAATTTAACGAATTTTTTTTATTTATTTAATTTTCAAAAAATCGTATATATTTGTTTTTATTAATTTTATTAAATTTAAAAATACAAATTATAATTTTAATTTTTTTTTCAATTTTTTAAATATTTTATTTATTACGAAATTTTTTAATTATTTTTTTTTTTATATTTATATTTTTATTATTATTAAAATCAATAAATTTAATAATATTTTTATTATTATTATTATTTAAAAAATTTTAATATTTATTTTTTTTAATAAATTTCTTTAAACGATTTTTAATATATAATTTTCAAATTATTGTTTTATTTATTTTTTTAAACAAATAATTTTTTTTTAATTAATTTATTTAATAAATTCAATATAAATTTAATTATTTATATAATAATTTAATATTTTTAAATATATTTTAATTAATAAATTTAATATTATATATTAAAATAAAAAAAAATTTTCGAATTAATTTTTTTTGTATTTAATAATAAACGTTAAAATATATTTGATTTTATTTACAATTTTATTTTTTTTTTAATTTTATTTTTTTTATATTCTCGTTTTATATTTTAATCTATTGAATTTTTAATTCAAAAAACTTTATTCGATTATATATTTCGTTTTAATCGAGAATTTTTGAAATAAAAAATCGAATTTCAATAAATAAAACAATTTTTTTATTATAAATTATATAAAATAATATATATTTAATTAATTTATAAATAATCGTTCGATTCGTAAAAAGAATAATTAATAAATATTTCAATTAATTTTTTTTGTTTTTTTTTATCAAAGTAATTAATACGATAATAATAAATTAATATTTTTATTTAATTATTTTATTTATTTTCGAATTATATATAAAAATAATAATTTATTAAATTTCGAATTTATTTAATTTTTTAATAATATTTTTTTAAATTTGAATTTTTTATTTAATTTTATATAATCGAAAATATTGTATTTATAAATAATATTATTATAAATAAATTTAATAATTTTTTTAAAAATCGAATTTTTTATTAATTTGAATTTAATTTAATCGAAAAAATTATTTTATATTATAATTAAATTATTAAATATTTTATATTGTAAAAATTTAATTATATTTATTTTAATACAATAAAATAATAAAATTATTTTTTGAAAATATTAAGTTTTTTCGTATTTTTTTTTGTTTTTATATTAATAATTATTGTAATTTACTATAAAATTTTAAATGTTTTTATAATATTTTTTTTAATAATATCGATTAATTATTCGATAATAAATATTTTTTTTTTTAGTATATTCGAGTTTATTATATAGTTCAATTATAATTATTATACGTTATTTTAAATCGTTTAAAACAAATCGAAATAAATAAAATTTAATAATATTTTTTTATAATACTTTGTTTCAAATATTATAATCGACGAATTTTCGAATTAATTTGCGAAATTTTATTTTTGAAAATTATTTTAATCGTTTTAAAATTATTAAATACTAAATAATATTTTAAAAATAATTCGAATAATTATTATTAAAAAAAAAATATTATTATTATTATTATTCTTATTCGATAGTTTATTAATTTTAAAAAAAGTAATTAATATAATATATACAAAAAATATAATCAATATTGAAAATTAAAAATCAAAAATATTGAATTTAAAAAAATTTCTTTCAATTTAATCTAATAATTCAAATAAATATTCTCGTTTTATATATTTATTTTTAATTATAAATAATTTATTTTTAATTTTTCGATTAATTTTACGTTTTTAAATCGAAATTAAAATTATTTTAATATAATTAAATTCGATTATAATAAATTCGTCGATATTTATTTTTTTTTTTTGAATTATCGTTTTCTATTTACAATTTTCTAAATAATTCGTTTATAATAATATAAATACTTTTTTTAATATATTTAATTTCGAAATCGAATAATTGTATTTAAACGAATTAATAAATAATCAAAATATTAAAAAAATTTATTATTATTCGATTTAATTAAACGATAAATATATTAATATTCGTTTTAAAAATAAAATAAATACTATATAATTAAAATCGTAATTTATAAAAATATTTTAAAAATTTTTAATACTCTTTTTTTATCGTATTATAATTTCGTTTAATAATATTTTAAAGTTTTAATTCGTATCGAATTACTCGTTTTCGTTTTTTGTCGTTATATTAATCGAATATCTTTTTATACTTTTACTAATTAATATCAATATTTAAAATAATCATTTTCTATTTATTAATAAAATCATAATAAATTTTACAAAATATTAAAATCGTCGTAAATTTATTTTATAAAAATATTATAACGATTTTTTATTTTTTTTTTATTTGAAAAATTTTTTTTTTTTAATTAATCAATATAATAATTCAATAATAATATTAAAATATTGAATTTATATTTTATAATAAATACAAATTTCAATAAAAATTTTAATTTTAAAAATATTATTATATTTAATTTATTTTAAAATTTTAATAATTTTTATATTTTTAAAAAAACGTTTTTTAAAATTATAAACGAAACTAATAATAATTATTTTATTCTAATAAAATTATAATTTAAACTTTATATAAATTTGAATTTTCTCGATTCGATTTAACGTTTTATTTAAATTTTAAATATATTCAAAAACAAATTAATAAATCTTTAAAAATATTAATTTATTATCGTAATTCGTATAAAAAATTTTAATTTTTATATTATTTAAAAATAATATTACAATTTTAAAAAACACGTTTTTTAAAATTATTATAATAATTCGAATAAATTAAATTATAAAATTAATTATTTTTTAAAACGATATTATTATTTATAGAAATTTTAATAAAATTATAAAATTAATTATATTTAAAAAAAAATTTATTAAAAAAATATAAAAATATTTAATAAATTTTTTAAAAAATTTATTTATAAAAAAAAATATATTAACGTTTTTTAAAATAATTAAATTTATTTTTATAATCGTATTAATTAATTAATAAATTTTAATAGTTTTTTTCGCGATTAAAAACTATAAATTTCAATAAAAATTATTGTTTTTTTCAAGTATTTTACAATTGAATCGTTTTTAAAATATTTTTACTATAATTAAAAATAAAATTTTAAAATAATAAAAACTTTTTTTTTATTATATTATATATTAAATTATTTTAATACAAATAAACGAATTAATATTTTTATAAATTTTAAAAAAAAATTTTTAATTAAATATTATTGTTTTTTTACAATTAAATATTATTTTATTGAATATTTTTTTTTCAAATTTTTATAATCAATTTTCAACAAATAAAAATATTAATTATTTAAAAATAAATTATAATTTTTTTAATATCGAAATAATTTACAATAATAAATATTTTATATATTTTTTAATATACTTTTAAAATATTTTTTACATTTTAAATTATTTAAATCAATTTTTTTATTTTTTAAAAATTTTTTCAATTTTATTAATTAAATCGACAAATTGTACTTTTTTAAATTTGAATTTATATATCGTATTAACGTTTATATTAAATAATTTTAAATTTAAATTATTTAATAATAAAACTATTTTTTGATTTTATTTTTTTTAATAAAATAAAATAATTAGTATTTTATATCGCTTTTTAAATATCTTTTTTTAATGTTTATATTTAAAAATAATAATATTATTATAAAAAAATATTTTTTTATTTTTTTATTGAAAATTTTTTTATTTAAAATTTTATTTATTTTTTTTTTATCAAAAAAAAATTAATTTTATAAAAAATCGAAAAAAATAATTTTATTTTTTATATTATTTTATTTATATTTTTTTTTAAATTAATAATACTTATTTTAATCGTATTTATTTTATATAAAATAATATTAAAAATTAAAAATAAAAAATTAAAAATAAAAAAAATTTATTAAAATATAAAAACTATTCGCGAATTTTAATATTATATTATTTTTTAATAATATTAATATTTAATTTCTCACATTATATTCTTTTTTCGATATTTTTTTAACTCGAGAATATATACAAATATAACGATTTTTAATAGTTTAATACAAATAAATTTTTCAAAAAAAAATAATTATAATTGTACAAATAAAATTGAAATCTTTGAAATCTCGAAATACGTTATTCTACGAATTATTATTTCTATATTTAATTTATATTTTTATTATAATAACGAATAATTATTTTAAAAAAAAAAATTTTATATTCAATTTCATATTTAATTTTTATTTTTATAATTATTATTTCAACGAATTCAAAGTTTTATTCAATAGTAATAAATAATTAAAAATTTTTAACGTTTATAATAATATTATCGAAATCTCGAATTATATACGTAAAAATAATATAGTATTTTATTTTAATATTTAGTATTTTATATTTTTTATTCGAATCAATTAATTCAAATAAATTAAAATATAATTTAAAAATAATAAAAAAAAAAATTTTTTAATTAATAATAAAAAATCGATTTTTATAAAATTAATTTCGAATATTACAAAGTTTTTAATAATAAAAATAAATTAATTCGTTTTTTCAAATATTTTATAAAAATTTTAAAAAAATTGTTTTATAAAATCAATAGTTTTTAATATTTATTAAAATCAAATAATAAATATTATTTTTTTATTATTGATTAATAATTATTATAATAAAATTCAATATTTTCAAAGTATTAATAATTATTTTCATTTTTTTTTTAAATTTTTAAAAACGATATTATATTTTTAAAACGTTTTTACGATAAAATTTTATTAATAAAATTATTATTTTTAATATCGAATTGTTATTTTAAAGTTTTATTTTTTAATTGATTTATATTTATTTTTTTTCGTTTTTCGTTTTAAGTACTTTGTAAAATTTGTTATTTTAATTCGATTTTTAAATACTTTTTTTGTATTTTTATTTTTCGTTGAAAATTTTTTTATATACTTTAAATTTTATTTTTCGATTTACTCGTTATTATTATATTTATTATTATTGTATTTATTAGCAATTTTTTATAAAATTTATTAATAATCATTCTATTAAAACTTTAAATGTTAATATTATTATTATTGAAAATATATAATAATAAATTTGATTTTTTCAAGATTTTTTTATTAATATTAATTTTACTTTTTTTTTGAGTAATAAATTAAACAAATTCTTAAATTTTTTGTATATTTTTAAAGCGTTTATTAAAATTGTAATCAAAAAATCTTTTAATTACTTATTTTATAATTTGATTATATTAATATCAATTATTTTTAAATATAAATAATCGTAAAAATCAATTATAATTCTAGAAATTATAATACTATTAATCGTTTTTCCAATAATAATATTTACAATTGATTAATTTATTTATAAGTAAATAACAATCTACGAAAAAATAATTAACGAAAAAATCGATTTTTTCATTTTTTATTCGTTTAAAATACTTAAAATAATATTGTTTATTTTATTAATTATTATATACAATATTAGTTTTTATTGTATTTTTTTGAATAATTAATAATATATTTTATGAAAATTTAATTAATATTAAATTATATAAAACTTTATATTCGCTTTTTTTTATATTATTATATTTTTTTCATTTATATTTTTATAAAAAAATAAATTAATTTTAATTTTAATTTATAAAAATTATAATTTTATTCAATTTTTAAAATATTTTTATAGTATTAGCGTTTAAAACAATTTTTAGATTATTAAATAATACAAAAAAAAAAAAAAACTTTTTAATTTTTTAATAAAATCGTTTATTTAAATTAAAAATTTTAATATAAATATTTATTAAATTTTTTAAATTTAAATAATATATAAAATCGAAAATTGAAATTCGATATAAGTTTTTTCAATAATTGTATATATTTTTTATTGAATTTTTTTTATAAATAATTTAAATAAACTAAAAAATAGTAAATTATTAATTGTATTTAAAATTATTTTTTGTATTATAATATTTAAATATTTTTATTAAATTTTCA
>MU119992.1:0-10604 GCA_014904845.1 Acephala macrosclerotiorum | reverse complement strand
TAAATATAATATAATTATATATAAATTAAAATTTTAAAGATTTTTATTAATTTAAAATTATTATATAATTATTTTTATTATAAAATTTTTAATAAATTAATTAAATTATTTTATTTAAATATTTTATTAAAATCGTTTATATATTAAAAATATTAATATTATATATATATGAATTAATATTAATTTTTAAATTTAATATTAATAATAATAAATTATTATTATTATTATTATTATTTATTCGATATAAAAACTAATATTAATTTTTTTATATATACGTAATATTAATACTTTTTATAATAAGCGATTTTATTCAAATGTAATAATTTGATTAATTTATTTAAAAATTCGACGATTTCGTAATTTCGAAATAATATATAATCGATCTAATAAAAAATATCAAAATTTTAATTAATATGCGATTATATTATATTTATAATTATAATATATTAATTAATTCAAATTATATAAAATTTATAAATAAATTAAAATTAAATTAAATATTATTAAATTTTAAATTTTAAACGATTTTATTAATTCGTTATTATATAAATCAATAGAATATAATTGTATTTAATAAAAATAATAATTGTAAAACTTTTTTAAATACGTTTTTAATTTAAATATTAAATATTTTTATAATTGTATAATTTTTAAAAAAAGATTTAAAAAGTTTTTTTTTAAAATTATATATTAAATAAAATAATTTAAATTAATTAAATCGATTATAATAATTTAATATAAAAAACGAGAATTTTAAAAAATATTTTTTTAATAATATAAAATTTTATAATATATTTTTATTTTAAATATTAAAATATTTATTAATTTATTAATTTTTATTATTCGATAAAATTTAAAATTTTATTTTAATTTTAAATTTTTATAAAACGTTTAAATTAAAAGTTTTTAATTTGAAATTTGAAATAAAAATAAATTACTAAAATCGAAAACTTTGTAATTTTTCGTAAAAATATTTTTACGAAACTTATAAAATAAAATATATATCGAATATCAAAAGAAAAAATTCGTTCGTTATTAGTTCGTTTAATAAATCGTCGAACGAGTTTTTTTTTAAAACGAGAAAAATATTTTTATTATTATTATTATTATTATTATTATTATTATTATTATTACGAAAATTTATCGTATTTAAATAATCGTAATATTTATAATTATCTTTTTATAAATAGTTTTTCTATTTAATAATTTTATAAATAATTAAATAATTTTTTATAATATTTTAAAAAATAATAAAAATAAATATTATAATAATAAATCGATTAAAAACATATTATTTTTTGTTTTATTATTTATTATATTATTATAAAAAAAAAATTATTATATCGTTTTTAAATAATAATTAATTTAATAATTATTAAAAAAAATAAAATTAATTTTTTTATTATTTTTATTTTTAAATAAAATATTATTAATTGATTTTTATATTAGAATATACGTATTTAAATAATATACGATTTATTTAATTATTATTTTGAAATAAATTTTATTAATTATTTAATCGTTAAAATATAATAAAAACAATAATTTGTTATTTATTAAAATTGTAAATTCGATTTCGATTATTACGAATTCGAATCGTAATAAGTATTTTTTTAATATCGATGTATTTTTCGATAAATAATATTTTAAAATATAATTAAAAAAATTTACAAAGTTTTTAATTTTATCGATATATTTATAATTTGTTTATTTAAATTAATAAAATTAATAAACGAATATAATAAAAATAATTAATAATTTTATCGATATTAATTAATCGATATTATTATATCGTTATATTATTTATTTAAATTCGTAAAAAAATATATATATAAATAGAAATTTAATTTATAAAATCTTGATAAATTTTTAAATATTATATAAACGTTTTTAAAAACGTATTATTATTATTATTATTATAATAATTATAATAAATAAAAATAAAAAATTTATTTTTTATATTATAAAAATATTATTTATAAAAAAAGATTTCATTTAAATTACGTTTAATTTACGATTAAATATTATATAATTTTATTATCGTTATATTTTATATTATAATATTAAATATTATATAATTTTATTATCGTTATATTTTATATTATAATATTAAATAATATTAATAATAAATAAATATTATTAATTTAATAATAATTTTTTTAATAAATTTATATTTATTATTTATTATAATATATATTAATATTAAAAACGAGAAAAAAGAAATTTATAAAACTTTTTTATAAATTTATTTATAACGAATAAAAATTTAAATAATTTTAATAAAATAATAATATAAATTATATAAATAATAATTATATAATTTTAAAATTTATATATATTAAATATTATAAATATTAAAATTATAAATTAATTATTTTTTATAATAAAATTTTTATATATTAAATTATATATAAATAATAAAATTAATTTTTTTATTTAATTATTAAAATAAAATTTTTTTTTTGAAATATTTTTAAATATAATAATAAATATTTTTATTTTTTAAAAATTAAAAATTAATTAATATTTTAATAAAATATTATATTAATTTAAAAAAAGTTTATTTTTATTTTTTTTAATTAATATAAATTATTTAATTATTTAATATATTTTATATTTAATAATATTATTATTTATTTTAAAAAATAAAATTTAAAAATAAAAATAATTTTTTAATTTTTATAATTTTTTTTTTATAAAATTTTTTATTTTAATTAATTTAAATACGTTTTTATTCAAAATATTAAATAATAATTTGTTTTTAATTTTTATAATTAAAAATTTAAAAAAAAATTATAAAATTAAATTGTTTTTTTAATTATATTTATTTATTTAATATATTTAATTCTATATAATAAAAATAAAATTATAAATTTTATTAAAATAATATTAATAAAAATTAATAAATTATTAATATAAATAATAATAATAATATTTTTTTAATATTATTTTTAAAATTAATTAAAAAAAAAATTTAAATTTAATTTAAAATATTAAATAATTTTTTTTTTATTAATATTATATTTAATTAATATTTTAATTTTTTTTTATTTTTTTAATTAAATAAAAAAAAAATTTATTATTATATTTTATTTATTATTATATTTTTTATAATTATAAATAATTTTTTTAATTTTATATATTATTTAATTAATATTTATATTAATTTAAAAATCGTTTAAAAAATTATTTTAAATATTAATTTTTATATTATTAAAAAAATTTATTTAAAAATTAAATTATAAATTATTATAATTATTAATAAAAGATTTTTTTTTAATTTTATTAAATTGATTTTTTTAAAAAAAAAATATTATTATAAAATATTAATATTTTAATTAATTAAATTATATATATATATATTTTTAAATTAAAATTAAATATTTTATAATTTAAAATATAAAAATAAAAATATTAAATAAATTTTAATAAATAATTAATTAAATATTTTAATAAAATAAATAATAAAATAAATAAATTAATTAAAATAAAAAATATATAAATAAATATTATAATTTATAAAAGTTTTTAATTAATTATAAAATAATATAATTAATATATTAAAATTAATTAAATTCGAAATTATAAAATATAAATATAATTAAAAAAAATTATAATTTATAAAATTTTTTAAATAAATTTAAAATAATATTATTATATTATAAATAATTTTATTTTATATAATAAATATAAATTTGAATTAATTATTTAAAAATATAAACTTTTTTATAATTAAATTTTTTAAATTTTTAAAAATTAAAAAAATAATAAAAATTTTTTATAATTTATAATTAATTAATTTAATTTGAAATAAAAATTTAAAATAAAAATAAAATAATATTAATTAAATACGATTTTGAATCGCATATAAATATTACGTAAATATTTTATAATATTTATTTCGATAATTTTAAAATTATTAATTTAATTAATATATATAATACGTTAATAATATTTATAAAATATAATAATTTTATAATATTAAAAAATAATTATTAATATTATAATAAAAAAAAAAAATTTATTTTGAAAAAAAAAATTCGTTCGACGATTTATAAACGAAATAATAATAAACGAGTTTTTTCGTTTTTATTCGACGTATATTTTACTTTGTAAATTTTATAAAAATGTTTTTATAAAGAATTATAAAATTTTTAATTTTAGTAATTTATTTTTATTTTAAATTTTAAATTAAATTTTTTTAATTTAAACGTTTTATAAATATTTAAAATTAATAAATACTTATTACGATTATATTTATTAAAAAAAAACTTTTTAAATTTTTTTTTTAAATATTACGTAATTGGATTTTTAAATATTTTATAATTGAAAATTTTAATATTTAAAATAAAAATTTATTTTCAATAAAATTTTATATTAAATTTTTTTTTTAAGAAATTTCGTTTTTATATTTAATTATTACGATCGATTTAATTAATTTAAATTATTTTATTTAATATAAAATTTTAAAAAAAAAATTTTAAAACTTTTTTCAAAAGTTATACAATCGTAAAACAATTTTAATATTTAAATATTTTAATATTTTAAATAAAAACGTATTTATTACGAAGTTTTATATTATTAAAAAAATATTTTTTAAAATTTTTATTTTTATATTCAATTGTTACGATCGATTCAATTAATTTATATTATTTTATTTAATATATAATTTTAAAAAAATATTTTTTAAGATTTTTTTGAAAAATTATACAATTATAAAATATTTAATATTTAAAATAAAAACTTATTTAAAAAGTTTTAATATTTCGTATTAAAACAATTATAGATTTTAATTTTTAAAATAAAAATATATTTAAAAAATTAATAATTATTATTTTTATTAAATACAATTATATTTTATTAATTTGTATAATAATAAATTAATAAAATCGTTTGAAATTTTAAATTTAATAATATTTAATTAAATTTTATATAATTTGAATTAATTAATAATTAAAAATTATAAATTAATTATAATTATAAAATTTTAATATTTTTTATTAAATCGATTATATATTAATTTAAAATTACAAAATTGTAAAAATTTTTAATAAATTAATTAAATCGTTATATTTAAATATTTTGATTAAATTTAAATAAAATCGTTTATTATAAAAAAATTAATATTAATTTTTAAATCGTATAAACAATTATAAATATTAAAAAAAAAAAAATTTAAAATTTTTATTATTTAATAAATTTTTTTTTTTAATTTATTTAAATATAATTAATTTTTATATTTTTATATTAAATATATTAAAATTAATAAATTTTTTTAAAAAAACAAATAATTAATAATTAAAAAAAATTATTTAAAAATTTTTAATTTTTTTAATTTTAAAAAAAAATTTATTAAATTTTTTTTATTATTAATTTAATTAAAATTTAAATAATTTATTAATATAAAAAAAAAATTATAATTTAAAAAAAAATAAAAAATATTAAAAAATATATATTTTTAAAATTTTAAATAAAAATTAATTAAATTGAAATTATTTATTTAAAAATAATTATAATAAAAATTTTAATAAAAACGATTTTTTTATTATTAATTATTATAAATAATTTATTAAATTTTATAATAAATAATTTAATTAAATTTTATTATATAAAAAATTATAAAAAATTTTAAATACGTTTTTATTTTAAATATTAAAATATTAAAAATTTATTTTATAATTATATAATTTTTAAAAAAAGTTTTAAAAAATCTTTTTTTAATATAGAATATTATAAAAAATACGTTTTTATTTAAAATTATATATTAAATAAAATAATTTATATTAATTAAATCGATTATAATATTTTAATATAAAAAACGAAAATTTAAAAAAAAAAAAAATTTAATAATAAAATTTTATAATTATTAAATTTTTATTTTAAATATTAAAAAGTTTATTAATTTATTAATTTTTATTATTTAATAAAATTTAAAATTTAAAATAAAAATAAATTATTTAAATTATTTAAATGAAAATTTTATAATTTTTTATAAAATTTATAAAATAAAATATACGTAGAATATTAAAAAAAAAATTTTATTTTTTATATTAATTTTTTTACGAAAATTAATTAAATATATATTTATTATTTAATTAAATTATTTTATTTTTTAATAAAATTTTTATTTATATTTTTAAATATTAATAAAATTATTATATAAAGTTTTTATTTAATAAAATAAATAAAATTATATATATATTTTTTTATTATTTTATTAAAAATATAATTATAAAAATATTATTTAATATTTTTTTTATATAAAATTAAAAATCTATATTTAAAACTTATAAATAAAATATAAATTTATTTAAATATTATATATTTATATTAATAAAACTTTATATTTAAAATTAAAAATAAATATATAATATTTTAATTTAATTATATATATTTTTTATATTAATTTTATTATAATTTTTTTTAATATTATAAAAAAATAAAACGAAATTATAAAATTTAATAAAAAAAATCGTAATTATTAATTATATAATTATAAAATTTATAAAAAAATTATTAAAAATAAAATAATAATATATATTTATTATAATATAAATAATTATTAATTTAAAAATAAATATAAAAATAAAGTTTTA
Organism: Acephala macrosclerotiorum; assembly: GCA_014904845.1. Classification (NCBI taxonomy): domain Eukaryota; kingdom Fungi; phylum Ascomycota; class Leotiomycetes; order Helotiales; family Mollisiaceae; genus Acephala; species Acephala macrosclerotiorum. The sequence continues at coordinate 4,008 of MU119992.1, read as the reverse complement.
AAAAAAAATTTATTTAAATATTAAAATTATTTTTAATTATAAATTCGATTTAATATAATTTAAAAAAAATTAAATAAAAAAATAATTAAAAATTAAAATAAATTTAAATTTAAATTTATTTATTATTTTTTTAATTTCAAAATTATATATTTATTTTATTTATATTATTATAATTATTTTAATAATAAACGAATATTTTATTTTATAAAAAAATATTTATTTTAAATTAAATTTTTTTAATATAAAATATAAAAAAAAATTAATTATAATATTTAATTAATTTAAAATTTTTATATATAATATTTATAATATTAATATAATTAAATTATTATTAAAATATTTATAAAATGTATTTAAATTTTAAAAAATTATAAACGATTTTAAAAAAAATTTATTTAATTTATAAAAAATTTAAAAAAAAAATTATTATATTATTTTAAAATTTATAATTAAAAAAAACGTTTAAAAAATTATTTTAAATTAAAATTTAATTAAAAAATTATTTTATAAATAATTAAATAATTAATTATATAAATTAAAATTAAAAACGAAAATATTATTTATATTATATTATTATAATTTATTTAATATTATTTAATATTTAATAAAAAATTTTAAATAAAAAAAATTTAAATAATTATTTTTTAAAAATTTTAATTTAAAAAATAATTTAAATAAAAACGTAAATTAAAATATTTAATTTTTAATTTAAAAAAATATTTATTTTTATTTTTAATAATATTTAAAACGAAAAAAAAAATATATATATATAAAATTTTTTTATATTTTAAACGATATTATTAAATTATTAACAAATTTCAATTTAATAGTAACAAATTTAATTTTTTTAAACATAGTTGAATCGATTGAAAGATTACTATCGAATTTGCTAAACTAGTTCAAATTGAGACAATAAATTTCACGTTTGAAGCGTTTAAAGAACTTGAAAACGTTTGAAACGTTTGAATTAATTGAAATATATAAGTTTAAAGTATTAATTTTTTAAGCGAAAAATATTAAAACTCTCGATTGCATGCGCATATTCTCGACATTGTAATAAACTATTATTAAGTGTTTTACTCTATTTTATTCTACTTTACTCGATTATATACGTAAAGAATATCGCACTTTATATCGTACGTTATATCGCACGTTAATTGTTTTACCAAATTCAAACTTTTGAAAATAATACGATTTAAATTATATTTAAAATTTAAAATAAAAATTTCGTAAAATAAAACGTTTATCGAAGATTTTTTAAATTAAAAATATTAAAATTTTAAATTTAAAATGCGATTATATTAATTCGATTAAATTTAAAATTGCATTAATACATTTTAATAAAAAATATTAAAAAATTTATATTCGAATTTTATAACGATATATTTTAATACGCACACGATAAAATTAATTAAAACTTTTAAAATAAAATTTTATAATATAAAAAATTTTATATATAAAATTTCAAATAATTTAATTTTAATATATTTAAAATATTTAAAATATTTAAAACTCGTTTAAAAAACTTAAAACGATTTAATTAAACGATTTTAATTTAATTGTAATTTAATAAACTTAATAAATAATATTTTAAACTAAAATTAAATTTAATAAAAAATAATACGTCGATTCGATTATTAATAAGTTTTTAATTAAATTAAAATTTATTAATAATTTTAATTAAATAATAATTAATTTTTTTAAATATTTAATTAATTTTTTTAAATTTTATATTATTAAATATAAAATAAACTTTAATAAATAAATTAATATTTTAAAAATTTAAAAATATTTTAAAATAAATATTTTTAATAAATATTTTATTTATAATTTATTATAATATATAAATATATTTTAAAAAAAAATTTAATAATATATATTATTTAAATATAAAATAAAAAAATAATTTAATTTTAAACGATTAAAAATAAATAATAATAAAATAATTAATTCTATTTAATTAATAAATTTTAATACGAATTTTAATATTAAAATAAAATTTAATAATTTAATTAAATTTATAAAATAATTTATAAATTATTAAAATTCGAATTTATATTTATTTTAAAAAAAAATATTTAATTTTTTTAATTAAAATCATTTAAATAATATAATCGTTTAATTTTAAAATTTTATATAAAAAAAAATTTTATATTTAATTAAAATTTTTTAAACGATTTTATATTAATTTTTATTAAAATTATAATAATAAAAATTAAAATTAAAAATTTTAATATAATTATAATTTTAAATTTAATAAATAAAATAAAAAACAATATAAATTTAATTAAAAATTTTAATTTTTTTTAAAAATAAATTTTTTATATTATTTAATTATTATTTTTTTTTTTTAAATATTAATTTTTTTTAAATAAAAATATTTAATAAAATATTTAATTTTAATATAATATAAATTTTTATAATAATTATAAAAATAATTTTAATATTAATAATAAATAATTTTTATTATTATTTTTTATTAAACGTTTTTTAAATTATTATATTTTATTCGATTATAAAATTTTTAAATATTTAAATAAAATTATAAAATTATTAAAATTTTATAATAAAAGTTTTATATATAAATTTAAATTTTTAAAAAAATTATAAAATTAATTAAATAAATATAAAAATTAATATTTTATAAAAATAATTTAATTCGTTATTAATTTAAAAAAAAAATTAATAATATTTTTATATTTAATTAAAATAAAAATATAAAAACGCGTAATAAAATTAATTAATTTTTTTATTTTAATAAATTGTTTTAAATAAAAAATATTTAATATTTAATAAATTTAATTAAAAATTTTTAATTTTTTTTAATTATTATATTCGTATTAATTTTTAATAATAAAATAATTTTAATAATATTATTTTTTTTAAACGAGTATTTTTTTATTATATATTATTTTAAACGAGAATTATTTATTATATATTTTTTTATAAACGAGTTTTTTTATTAATCGTTCGTTTTAAAAATTAATATTAATACTTTTAACAATAAGCGATTTTATTCAAATTTAATTAAAATATTTAAATATAATAATTTAATTAATTTATTAAAAAATTTTATAATAAAAGTATTTTAAAATAATATATAATTATTTTAACGAAAAATATTAAAATTTCGATTTACGTACAATCGCGTTATATTTATAATTATAATATATTAATTAATTTAAATTATATAAAATTTATAAATAAATTAAAATTTGATTAAATATTATTAAATTTCAAATTTCAAACGATTATATTAATTCGTTATTACGTAAATTAATAAAATATAATCGTATTCAATAAAAATCGTAATTATAAAATTTTTAAATACGTTTTTATTTTAAGTATTTAAATAATAATATATTAAAAAAAATTTATTTTAATTTTTTAATTATATAATTTTTTAAAAATTTTTAAAAAATTTAAAAAATTATTTCGATTATATATTGTTTTTTATAATTAGTTTATTAATATTTTTTATAATTATAAATATAATATTAATAATTATAATTATAATTTATATTATATTTTTTTTATTTTTATATTTTTTTAAAAAAAATTTTATTAAATTTTAAATTTTTTTTTAAAAATTATAATTTGTAATTAAATAATATATTAATAATTAATTATTATATAAAAAACTTATATCGAAAAATAATCGTTTTTTATAATCGTTTTTCGTTATAATTTTTTATAATATTTATTAAATTTTACGATTAATATTTTATTAATAAAAAAAATAAAAATAAAAATATAATCGAATTTAAAAAAAAAAAATTAATTTATATTTTATTAATAATATAATAAATTAAAAAACATATTATAATTTAAAATTAATAAATAATATATATTTTATTATTTTTTAATAATATTAATTATTATAAATCGTTAATATAGTATTTTTATTTTATTTATTATATACGATTTTTTTATTGAGTTTTTTTAATTATTTTTATTTTTATTTTTATTTTTATTTTTATTTTTATTTTTATTTTTATTTTTATTTTT
>MU119991.1:0-10605 GCA_014904845.1 Acephala macrosclerotiorum | reverse complement strand
ATTTTTTTAATGATTAAATTATAAAATTATATTAATTTTAATAATTTTTTTTTAATTTATTATTATAAATATAATATAATAATAATAATAATAATAATAATAATAATAATAATAATAATATATTTTTAAATTTTTATTTTTTAATTAAAAATTTTAATATTAATAATAATATTTATTACGTTTTTTATATAAATATAAATATTAATAATTTAATTTTTAAAAAATATTTTAATAATATATATTCGTTTTTAAAAATAAAAAATAATAAAATAATTTTTTTTTTTAATTTTAATATTAAATTTAATTAATTATAATTATTATATATTTTTTTTTATAAAATTTAATTAAATTATAAATAATTCGTTTAAAATTTCAAATAATTATATTATTAAAAACTTTTTATAAAATTAATATTTATTTATTATTTTATTTAAATACGTTTAATTTACGTTTTTTTTATTATTATTATAAAATATATAATAATATTATATCAAATATTTTATCGAAATATTAAATTTATAATTATATTTTTTAAATTATTTTAATAAAATAATATATTAATATTATTAAATAAATAATTTATATAATATTTAATATTAATAAAAATATTACTAATAAAATTATTATTATAAAATATTTAAATTATTTTTTTATTATAAATCTTTTAATAAATTTTAAAAAAAAAATTTAATTTAAAATAAACGATTTTTATAATTTTTTATTAATATTTAAATAAAATTTATTAAAAATTATATTAAAAAAATATTAAAATTTTTAAATATTTAAAATACGATTTATTAATTTTATATACGTAATAAAATAAAAATTAATTATTATTATTTAAATATAAATATAAAAAAATATTATATTAAATTAATAAAATTTTAAAATAAATAAATTATTAAACGTTAAAATAATAATTATATTTAATAATATTAAATATAAATAATATAAATAAATAACGATTTTTATTATAAAATTATATAAATTAAAAAAATTATTAAAAAGAATTATATAAAATTAAAATTACGTTTTTATAAATTAAAAATTTAATATTATTTAATTTTTATTTAAATTTTAAATCTTTTTTTATAATTATTTAATTTTATAATTTTTTTTTTAAATTGATTATATTATATCGATTATAAGTTTTTTTTTTAAAATTTTAATAAAATATAAAAATAAAAAATATTATTAAAATATTTATTAATTTTATAAAATTTAATAAAATAATTTTAAAAATATAAATATAAATATAAACTTTATTAATAATAAATTATAAATATTAATAATTTATAATAAATTATTAAAAAAATAAAAAATAAAATAAAAAATAAATAAAATTTTAAATATAATTAAATATAAAAAAAATAAAATTTTAAATATAATTAAATATAAAAAAAATTTAATTTTAAAAATCGTAATATAATTTATATAATTTATTATATTATTAATATTAAAATTAAAAAATAAATAAAAAAAAATTAAATTAATAAATAAATATAAAAAGTTTATTATAATAAATAAATATTAAAATATATTAATTTAAAATCAAACTATTAAAAGTAAAATACGACGTAAAATACGAAAAAACGTTTTATTATTAAATTTTGAAATAATCAAAAGAAAAATATCAATTTTACGTAATACGAATTTTTTTATTTGATTCTAGTTTGAATTTATTTCTTTAATTAAAGTAAATTTTTCTTTTAGTAAATTACTCTTTGTAATAATTTATCTCGTTTAATATATCGCCGATTATTATTTTTCTATTTTCGATTCAAATTTTTTCATAATTTTTTAATAAAATTCTTTTAAATTTTACAAACGATTAAAAATAATTATAAAGTCTTTATATATTAAAAACGACGTTCAATATACATTTAAAAATATAATTAATAATAAGTTCGAACGTAAAATTAATTTGAATTAAAATGTATTAAAAAGTATTTTTCGATATAAAATTAATAATTGTATTATTCGATTAAAAATTAATATATTTTTTTAAAGACTTTTCTCGATCTAAGAATAACGTTTTATAGATTGAGTATTAGTTTAAAAAAGTTTAAATTAGAGTTTAATATATACGTAAATTCGAGATTTTGTTAAATAAATTTTAATTATTTAAAACGATATTATATTACTTGAAAAACGTTAAATAGTTAATTTTCTTCGTTAGAATTTTGTTTTTAAGATTAAAAAGTAATTCAAAATCGATTTTACACGCGTTAATAGTACTATAATCGATATTTTTAAAAGTTAATTTTAAAAATTAAAAGTTTTTATTATTAAAATTATTAAATCGAAAAATCGTTGAAATATAAAAAAAAAAAAAATTATAAAAAACTAAAAAAAAAAATGAATTAATAATTAATAGTATTGAAAAACGCTTTATTTAAAAAAAATAATTAGAATTTAAAGTTTAAATTTTATTTATTAAATATATTTTAATTATTAGTAAAACTTTATATTTAATTATTATATTTAAAAATAAATTAATTTAATAATAATAATTTATTATGAAATTAAAATTATATTAAAATTGAAAATTTATTGTAATTAATAATAAATAGATTTTTAATATTATTACTTTGAAATAATTATAAAAAGTTTTTATATTTTAAACAATATTATATTATTTTAAAAAGTTTCGTTTACTTATTTTAAACGATTATAAAAACTATAAAACAATAAAATTCATATGAAAATATTTTTAGAATAATATTTATTTGTTATTTTTATTATTATATATTTTATATTATAATAAAACTATATATATTTTTTTTTAAAATCTTTGTAAATAATTAATTTCGAAAATAATATTAATTACGTATTTTTTAGTATATAAATTTTTTTATTTATTATAAATTAATTAATAATTTTTTTTATTTTTATTTTAATTGATTAATTGATTGATTTATAAATTACTTCGAATAAATTTAATTTATTAATTAAAACGAATTAATTTACGATTGGATTTTTTTGTTTTGTATTTTATTGTTTTTTTATATTAGTAAAATAATATCAAGAAATGAATTATTTTAATAAATTTTATTAAAAATTGTTTATATGCGATTTATATATTTTATTTTTTATTATTATTAAAAAGAAAGTCAAATTATTAGAAATCGAAAATTGAAAATCAATTGATAAAAATTTTTGTTTTAATTGTATTATTTGAGATTAAATAATTTGATTATAAGATTGCGAAATTGTAAAAAAACATTAATTTATAAAAATTATATATTGAATTACTTGAAATAATTAATATTAAAACGAATATAAAAAAGAAAAAAAAAAACTTGCGACGATTATTTACGATAATTAGTTTTATTTTTAATAGAAATTGAAATATAAAAAAAAAATTTTTAATACGAAAAAAAAAAAAAATTATAGTATTAAAAAGCGAAATTGTTTTATTGTTTTATATTTTAATTTTAATTTTTTTGAAAATCGCAATTCGTAGATTACTTATAATCGCTTTTAAATTGAAATAATAGAATTAAAATAAATTTCGAATTTTAAAAAATAATACGAAAAAAATTGAAATAAAAAATTTTAATTGAAAAAAATCGATTAAAAAAATATATTTTATTAAAACGAATAAACGAACGAAATTTCGAATAAAAATTGAAATAAATTTTTTTTTATAAAAAAACGATATAAATAAAAATTAATTTTTAAAATAAATTTAATTTAAAAATAATAATTTAAAAATTTGTATTTTTAAATTATTAAATTAATTTTTAGTTTAAAAATTAAAATTAGTAAATTATTCGTATTAAAATTTATTTTTCTCGATAAAAAATATTTTTATTTTAATTACGTTATCGATTTTTTTTAAGAAATTTTTTACAAATAATAAAAACAATTTTTTAAAAATATAAAATTTTAAAAAATATATACTCGTATTAAAATTATAAATACTTTTTTTTAAAGTCTTTAAAATATTTTAATTCAAAAAAAATAATATTACGATTTTTTTTAAAATAATACGATAATATATATAAAAATTATAAAATTATTTTAAAAAGTAAAAAAATACAAATTTTACAATATATTAACTCGATTTACAAAAAACAAATTTGATTTATATTAAAATATAATATTAAAAATTATTTAAAAAAAAAGTTTTATAATATTTTAAAAAATAATTTTTGTGAATACAATTAAAAGTATTATCGAATAAATATAAAATTTTTATATAAAATTATCGATCAATTTATAAAAAAATTCTTAGTAATAAAAACGTATATAAATTTATTCGATTGAATATTTAAAAAATTGATTAAATGAAATAAATTAAATAAATAATATTAAAAACGCGAATTTATAAAAATCTTTTTAATATATATTAAAAAACGAATTTTTAAAAAAAACGATTACAAATCAATAAAAATAATTATTTATAATTATAATAAAATATATAAAAAAATAATTATTATATATAAATATAAAAAAAAAACGATAATATAATAAAATTAACGATTTAAAATATTTGAAAATTTAATAAAAATATTTGAATATTATAATATAAAGAATAATTTTAAATGCAATTAATAATTTATTATTTTTCGTTTTATTCGAATTATTTATAGAAAAAATTCAACGAAAAATATATATAATTACTAAGAAAATTTATATCGAATTTTAATTTTCGATTTTACGTATTATTTAAATTTAAAAAATTTAATAAATATTCGTATTAAAATTTTTAATATAAATAAATAATTTTATTAAAAAATTAAAAAAGATTTTTTTTTTTTTATATTATTTAACGATTTAAAAATCGTTTTAAATATTAATATTATAAAAACATTTTAAAAATTGAATAATATTATAATTTTTATAAATTAAAATTAAAATTAATTTATTTTTTTACGAAAATATAAACGAAAAAAAAGTTTTAATTATAAATAAAAAAAATATAATAATATAAAAAAAGTGAATATAAAGTTTTATATAATTTAATATTGATTAAATTTTCGTAAAATATATTATTAATCGTTTAAAAAAATGTAATAAAAATCAATATTATATATAACGATTAATAAAATAAATAATATTATTTTAAATATTTTAAACGAATAAAAAATAAAAAAATCAATTTTTGTATTAATTATTTTTTCGTAAATTACTATTTATTTATAGATAAATTAATTAATTGTAAATATTATTATCGAAAAAACGATTAATAATATAATAATTTTTAGAATTGTAATCGATTTTTGCGATTATTTATATTTAAAAACAATTGATATTAATATAATTAAATTATAAAACAAATAATTAAAAAATTTTTTAATTACGATTTCGATAAATACTTTAAAAATATATAAAAAATTTAAAAATTTGTTTAATTTATTATTTAAAAAAAAAGTAAAATTAATATTAATAAAAATATTTTAAAAAAATTAAATTTATTATTATATATTTTCAATAATAATAATATTAATATTTAAAGTTTTAATAAAGCGATTATTAATAAATTCTATAGAAAATTGTTAATAAATACAATAATAATAAATATAATAATAATAAGTAAATTGAAAAATAAAATTCAAAGTATACAAAAAAACGAAAATAAAAAAAAAGTATTTAAAGATCGAATTGTAACGACAAATTTTATAAAGTATTTAAAACGAAAAATAAAAAAAAAATAAACGTAAATTAATCGAAAAATAAAATTTTGAAATAATAATTTTATTAATAAAATTTTATTTTTAAATTTTTTTAAAAATATAATATCGTTTTTAAAAATTTAAATAAAAATAAAAATAATTATTAATATTTTAAAAACATTAAATTTTATTATAATAATTATTAATTAATAATAAAAAAATAATATTTATTATTTGATTTTAATAAATATTAAAATCGTTATAATAAAAAAATATTAAAAATTATTAATTTTATAAAATATTTTTTTTAAAATTTTTATAAAATATTTGAAAAAACGAATTAATTTGTTTTTATTATTAAAAATTTTATAATATTTGAAATTAATTTCGTGAGAATAGATTTTTTATTATTAATTAAAAAAAATATATTATTGTTATTTTTAAATTAATTAATTCAAATAAAAAATACGAAATATTAAATATTAAAATAAAATATTATATTGTTTTTACGTATATAATTTGAGATTTTAATAATATTATTATAAACGTTAAAATTTTTTAATTATTTATTATTATTAAATAAAACTTTGAATTCGTTGAAATAGTAATTATAAAAATAAAAATTAAATATAAAATTGAATATAAAAATTATTTTTTTTTTGTAAATAATATAAAAAAGATTTTTTTGAGATAATTATTTGTTGTTATAATAAAAATATAAATTGAATATAAAAATAATAATTCGTAAAATAATATATTTCGAGATTTTAAAGATTTTAATTTTATTTATACGATTATAATTTTTTTTTTTTTTAAAAATCTATTTGTATTAAATTATTAAAAATCGCTATAATCGTATATATTTTTAAATCGAAAAAATATTAAAAAAAGAATATAATACGAGAAAGTAAATATTAATATTATTAGAAAATAATATAATATTAAAATTTGTAAACGATTTTTATATTTTAATAAATTTTTTTTTATTTTTTATTTTTTATTAAATATTTTTAATATTATTTTATGTAAAATAAATACGATTAAAATAAGTATTATTAGTTTAAAGAAAAATACAAATAAAATAATATAAAAAATAAAATTATTTTTTTTGATTTTTTATAAAATAGTTTTTTTTTAATAAAGAAAAAATAAATAAAATTTTGAATAAAATGTTTTTTAATAAAAAAATAAAAAAGTATTTTTTTGTAATAATATTATTATTTTTAAATGTGAATATTAAAAAAAAATATTTGAAAAACGATATAAAATATTAATTATTTTATTTTATTGAAAAAAAATAAAATCGAAAAATTTTCGAATATAAAAACGAAAAAGAAATTCGAATAAAAAAAATAATTTTATTATTAAATAATTTAAATTTAAATTTATTTAATATAAATATTAATACGATATATAAATTTAAATTTAAAAAAGTATAATTTGTCGATTTAATCGATAGAATTAAAAAAGTTTTTAAAAAATAAAAAAATTAATTTAAACGATTTAAAACGCGAAAAATATTTTAAAAATATATTAAAAAATATACGAAATATTTGTTATTGTAGATCGTTTTAATATTGAAAAAATTACAATTTATTTTTAAACGATTAATATTTTTATTTATTGAGAAATGATTATAAAAATTTGAAAAAAAAATATTTGATAAAATAATATTTAATTATAAAAAAATAATAATATTTAATTGAAAAAAAGTTTTTAAAATTTATAAAAATATTAATTCGTTTATTTGTATTAAAATAATTTAATATATAATATAATAAAATTTTTTTTTTTATTATTTTAAAATTTTGTTTTTAATTGTAATAAAAATGTTTTAAAAACGATTTAATCGTAAAATATTTAAAAAAAATAATAATTTTTATTGAAATTTATAATTTTTAATTGTAAAAAAACTATTAAAATTTATTAATTAATTAACGCGATTATAAAAAAGAATTTTATTATTTTAAAAAACGTTAATATATTTTTTTTTGTAAATAAATTTTTTAAAAAATTTATTAAATGTTTTTACGTTTTTTTAATAGATTTTTTTTTTAAATACGATTAATTTATATTAAATATTCGAAATAAAAATATAATAATTTTTATAATTTTTTTAAAATTTCTATAAATAATAATATTGTTTTAAAAAATAATTAATTTTATAATTTAATTTGTTTGAATTATTATAATAATTTTAAAATAATATAAAAATTAAAATTTTTTATACGAATTATAATAATAAATTAATATTTTTAGAAATTTATTAATTTGTTTTTGAATATATTTAAAATTTAAATAAAACATTAAATCGAATTAAAAAAATTTAAATTTATATAAAATTCAAATTATAATTTTATTAAAACGAAATAATTATTATTAATTTCGTTTGTAATTTTAAAAAACGTTTTTTTAAAAATATAAAAATTATAAAAATTCTAAAATAAATCAAATATAATAATATTTTTAAAATTAAAATTTTTATTAAAATTTATATTTACTATAAAATATAAATTTAATATTTTAATATTATTATTAAATTATTATATTGATTAATTAAAAAAAACGAATTTTTCGAATAAAAAAAAAATAAAAAATCGTTATAATATTTTTATAAAATAAATTTACAATTATTTTAGTATTTTGTAAAATTTATTATAATTTTATTAATAAATAAAAAATGATTATTTTAAATATTGATATTAATTAATAAAAATATAAAAAAATATTTAATTAATATAATAATAAAAAACGAAAATAAATAATTCGATACGAATTAAAATTTTAAAATATTATTAAATAAAATTATAATATAATAAAAAAAATATTGAAAAACTTTAAAGTATTTTTACAAATTATAGTTTTAATTATATAGTATTTATTTTATTTTTAAAACGAATATTAATACGTTTATTATTTAATTGAATTAAATAATAATAAATTTTTTTAATATTTTGATTATTTATTAATTCGTTTAAATACAATTGTTCGATTTCAAAATTAAATATATTAAAAAAAGTATTTATATTATTATAAACGAACTATTTAAAAAATTGCAAATAAAAAACGATAATTTAAAAAAAAAAAAATATTTATAAATTTATTATAATCGAATTTAATTACGTTAAAATAATTTTAATTTCGATTAAAAAATGCAAAATTAATCGAAAAATTAAAAATAAATCGTTTATAATTAAAAGTAAATACGTGAAATAAGAATATTTATTTGAATTATTAAATTAAATTTAAAAGAATTTTTTTAAATTTAGTGTTTTTAATTTTCAATTTTCGATATTGATTGTATTTTTCGTATATATTGTATTAATCGTTTTTTTTAAAATTAATAAATTATTGAATAATAATAATAATATTATTATTATTTTTTTTTGATAATAATTATTTAGTATTTAATAATTTTAAAACGATTAAAATAATTTTTAAAAATAAAATTTCGTAAATTAATTTGAGAATTTATTAATTATAATATTCGAAATAAAATACTATAAAAAAATATTATTAAATTTTATTTATTTCGATTTATTTTAAACGATTTAAAATAATATATAATAATTATAATTCAATTATATAATAAATTCGAATATATTAAAAAGAAAAGTATTTATTATCGAATAATTAATTAATATTATTAAAAAAAATATTATAAAAACGTTTAAAATTTTATAGTAAATTGTAGTAATTATTAATATAAAAATAAAAAAAAATATAAAAAAATTTTATATTTTTAAAAAATAATTTTATTATTTTATTGTATTGAAATAAATGTAATTAAATTTTTATAATATAAAATATTTGATAGTTTGATTGTAATACGAAATAATTTTTTCAATTGAATTAAAATTAAATTAATAAAAAATTCGATTTTTAAAAAAATTATTAAATTTATTTATAATAATATTATTTGTAAATATAATGTTTTTAATTATATAAAATTGAATAAAAAGTTCGAATTTAAAAAAATCGTTATTAAAAAATTGAATAAATTCAAAATCAAACAAATTATTATTTTTGTATATAATTTGAAAACAAATAAAATAATTAAATAAAAATATTAATTTATTATTATTATATTAATTATTTTAATAAAAAAAATAAAAAAAATTGATTAAAATATTCATTAATTATTTTTTTTGTAAATCGAACGACTATTTATAAATTAATTGAATATATATTATTTTATATAATTTATAGTAAAGAAATTGTTTTATTTGTTGAAATTCGATTTTTTATTTGAAAGATTTTCGATTGAAATGAAATATATAATCGAGTAAAGTTTTTTGAATTAAGAATTAAACAGATTAAAATGCGAAACGAGAATATAAAAAAATTAAAATTGAAAAAAAAATGTAATTGTAAATAAAATTAAATATATTTCGATGTTTATTATTAAATACGAAAAAAATTAATTCGAGAAAAAGATTTTGTTTTAATATATAATATTAAATTTATTGATTAGAATATATTTAAAATTATTAAATTATTATATAAATAATTGAATTTATATTGAATTTATTAAATAAATTAATTGAAAAAAAATTATTTGTTTGAAAATTATATATTGAAAATCGTTTAAAGAAATTCGTTAAAAAAAATAAATATTAAAATTTTTTAAATAATAGTAAAAATAAAAATATTATTAAATTTGTTAATTTTAATAATAATAAAAATATAAATACTTAAAAAAAAAACGATTAAAAAATTTCGTAATAAATAAAATATTTAAAAAATTGAAAAAGAAATTAAAATTGTAATTCGTATTTTTGAATTTAATAAAATTAAAAAAAATAAATATATATAATTTTTTGAAAATTGAATAAATAAAAAAAATTCGTTAAATTTTGAAATAATAATAATTTTTTAATTGAAAATTTTTTTTTTTTTTTATTTATAGTAATTTTATTTTTTTATCGATTTTTTTTTAAATATTTTTATTTATTTTAATAAATTTTATTTATATTTTGAAATT